>JAJGQC010000312.1:0-28366 GCA_021014325.1 Plazaster borealis
GTGGAGTTTTAATAGGCTGCCATAACTCACTACAATGTTGCAGGAAATCTGAATTTGAACAAGATGATCTTGAACTTATTTGGGTCGAGGTAAAATTACGGAAAAGAAATCGAATTCTACTTGGTGTTTTCTACAGGCCCCCAAACAGTGGAATTCAACCGTTAGCAGAACTCGCTGATTGCCTCACGAATATATCTCGAGAGTATAGTACCATTTGCCTAATGGGTGACTTCAACCTTCCTACCCTCCAATGGAATGCCACTACTGGCTTGTCAGACCCCACTTCTGCAATGGATGATTTGTTTGTTGATGCAGTGATGGGTGCCCACAACCTACAGCAGATTAATTTTAGCATGACTAGAGGTGACCATATTCTTGATCTTGCCTTGTGCTCTGATGATTTACAAGCAACATGCGAAGTGGGAAATGACATATTCGCATCCGATCACAGTGCACTTAGCATCACTCTCAACATTTTGCCGTCCTTCAAGCACATCAAATCAAAGCGAATGAACTTTAACTTTCGTAAAGCAGATATGCAAGACCTTCAGATGACCCTACAGTGCATCCCATGGTGCTTAATGGAAGCAACATCAGATAGTCACGAGGCAGCCTCGCTCTTCCACGACCTTGTTGAGGCCGCTATCATAGATGTTGTGCCCAGAGTTCGACCACGTCGCCCCTCTCCTCCGTGGTTTGATGGTGAAGTGACACATGCTTTAAAAACCAAGGAAAGGGCTTTCAGGAAAAAACGTGGCAATCCATCCCCTGGAAACATTCAAGCTTTCAAGTTGGCACGATCTACATTTAAGCAGCTGGCAAGGACAAAGTATGGAGAGTACTTGAAGGCATTAGGTGAGGATGTAGGGAACAACCCAAAACGATTTTGGAGCTTCGTAAAGACAAGGTCTCGCCAGCATACATTGCCATCAATTTTTTATAATGAAACGAACGATAGGCGTGCAGACAACTCCGTCAGTAAAGTTTGTCTGTTTATTTGTTGTGGTGTTGGCATGTATTTTGTTGTTGGTGTTTAGTGTTTGTTTGTTGTTTGTTTGTTTGTTTTTTGGGGTGTTGGGGTGTTTGTTTGTTTGTTTTTGTTTGTTTTTTGTTGTTGTATGTAATTGGGGTTTCGGGTGTTGTTCTGTTTGTGTATTTCTTACTTACATGTATTTGTTTTAATGTTTGTTATGTGTGTTTGTGTACTTGTTGGTGTGCCACAGTCTGTTTTATGTGGGTTTCGATGTACTATTTTTGTCTATTTTAAATAATGTTTTTATCAATTATTGTGTAACTGTAATTTTCAACTTTTATATATATATATATTTATGCATAGTTTTTAATGATACCTGTAAGTGGCGGCTATCCGCTGTTGGATATCGATAATAAAAAATATAAAAAAATTTGTACAACAAGAGTGTTTTTTCTTTCATCATTTTCTTGCAACTTCGATGACCAATTGAGCCCAAATTTTCACAGGCTTGTTATTTTATGCATATGTTGGGATACACCAAGTGAGAACACTGGTCTTTGACAACTTCCAAACGTGTACGATGCCTTTAAGTATGCGAACTTTGTGATACTCGACAGGCCATGTACAATACCTGCTAAATCTACTGCAATCTCTCGCTTCTAGTCTGAAGCTGTTAAAATGTTTCAAGACAGGGACATAATCATGGAATATGAGAACAGCATGTGTAGACCTTTATCGTGCTGACACCATCTTTGTCGAGTCCCCTGTGTGCAACATTAATAATGCATACTGAATCAAATCTATACAAAAATGTACCAGACTATATTTGCACTTCCAGCGTCTCTTTGGTTACACTGATTTAAACAGGAGAAATACAAGATGGATGCCCTGTGATAAAAGTCTGTAGGAACTATAGGTCTAGGAAAACCCATTTAGGCCTATAAAAGATAAAAATATATATATGTATAAGCGTACCTCTCTTTCAGTTGTTTAGGTGATTTTTTGGTGGGGAGAATGATGGATTTAAAAAAAACATCCGTTTGCAATGGCTTCCAAGGGAGCAGGTCCTTCGTACGGGAATCCTATTCCAATAAATAGCTGAAATAAATGAGTAGATAATTATGGAGTAAGAAAATATATCAAAATATGATCAAATTAATTTATGTTTCCCGGTCAATATTAGCAAAAATGTATTCGGTTTCATTGATATGCGTTTAAACTCAGGCATATTTCCCTGTAAATCAGGGTTTCTTTTAAGCTACTTTGTATTCAATTTCGTTTTCGTGCGCACAATGATTTCGTTCTTCTCATTCAGGTTCGTTTCAGTCATTTTATTTCATTTATAGACATTCATGGCTACATTTTCACCATTATTCAGTTGAATTTGCACTACAATTTTACAGTTCATGAAATATTGAATGGTTGAGCAGCCTCTTTGCTGCTGGCTTTTGTGAAATTGAATGATCTTTGCGACAAAATGAATTTGAAGTAATATGGAGACCAAAAACATAGGGTTTGTAGCTCAGTTGGTAGACCACACGTTAATTCGTTGATTCAAATCCCACTCTGGTCAAAGTTTCTATGTTCAGCCCCAACTTCAAGGGTCTGTATAAAACGATTGGTAATGACTCTGAAATGAACGGCAACAAAAACTTACTTGGTAAGAAGTACAGCAGCTTTGGATAGTGTAATGCATTTTGATAAATTGTTCACTGATTCAAAGTACTGTGGTTATGGAAAAAGATATCACTTTTATCCCAACAAATTTGAATCTAAGAAGCGTTACTGGCATTAACATTTCTCAGATTGTGTATTCCAATCGCAGAATTCTTCCTGCGTGGACATAAACCGCTCCAGATTTTCGGCAATATCTCAAAAACTTTACCACCTTTTGAAATAAAACTTTCACAGGTTAGATTTATGGTATATATCTACAACCATATAGGATTGAAACAAACAGTGGGTTTCAATTACCAAGCGTATGCAATTCCTTTAAACTCTAATGATTTTGAATGATCTTACTAGACCAACTGAATTACTCTTTTTGTCTGCTGAATACTGATGCAATGGAGCATTCATTATCAAACGAAATTGAATGAGCATGAGTCTTTGTTGAAACTGGCCGAGAAAACCTGAAAAACAAAAGGCCAAATAAAAATAAAAACATGTTTAGCGTCCCCGCCCACTTCCTTTTAGAGGCCGCCTCCTCCTTTTTTATTTTTATTTATTAAAGAAACAATTTTAACCATCCCTGAAGAAAAAAACAATTTATTAAATAAATAAGATCGTATTTTTAGACTTTAGCACACCGAAAAAAGCACACCGAAAAAAGCTGGCAACCATCTTGAAAATAGCCCGGCCGGTTGTCTCAAAAAATGTGTCGGGCGGCCATTTAAAAAAGAAAAAACAAAACAAAACAAACCCTCCTCCTTCCTTTTCTCAAAAAGGCAGGACCCTAAACATATTTTTCTGGTGGGGGGGATCATTACAGTTTGGATCCAATATCAAATTGAGTTTTGTGATGCACTCATTTTTGCAATAGTTTGAGTCCTCATTTAACATCGCGTTAAATTACTAATAAAATTAATCAATTTTTACTTTCAACCTTGGCCTGATTATGAGCGATCGAGGTGAATCACAGTTGGATCAGTGCGCTGACAAAAACAAAGGAAAGATGCTTTTAATAAGTAAGAGCCTAAGAAGGGAAAACAAGAAGGAAACTTCATTGGGGAAAGGACAGAATATACAACAAAACCAAACTAAGCACAAGTAGGCTAGTCGTTATAAATTTTACCTTAGTCAATCTGAGTAGTTTTTGTATCTCATCTCCTGATACCACGCCATGGTTTTTAACTGGTATCGACTCAACTTCATCTAACTGTTTACTATCTATGTAAACTGTTGCGTGAATCTCAAACGATTTGTTGACGACGTCAAGAATTGGCCGAGCATTGTAATCCTGTGTGGATATAAAAGTGTCCATGTTCTAGTGAACTGTTAATATCAGACTGACTAAAAGGAATTGTACACGTTTGGTAATTTGAACCAACTGTTTGTTTCAATCCTAGTTATATTTCATAAAACTAACCTGTGCAAGTTTCATTTCAAAAGGTGGAAGCGTTTTTGAGATATTGCCGAAAATCTGGAGCGGTTATGTCCACGCAGGAAGAATACTCTGCAATTGGAATACACAATCTGAGAAACGTTACTGTCAGTAACGCTTCTCAGATTTAAATTTTTGGGTATAATAAGTGATATCTTTTTCCATAACCGCAGTTCTTCGAAGTGAAAAGTTTCTCAAAATGCATTACACTATCCAAAGCTGCTGTACTTCTTACCAAGTAAGTTTGTATTCCCATTAGTTTTCAGAGTTATTACCAAACGTATACAGACCCTATAAAATCAACAAATAGTACTTGAGACAACCGGACGTGTTTGGCTCCTTGTTTAAACGTTTTATACAATTGCCATATACTCACTGCCTTCTCATAATACATTCAGTCTAATAACTTCCGGGTCCGAATTAAACCCGGATCCGGTTCCCGTGGGGCCTGACCCATTTCTGGGTCGGTATCAACAGGAATCTGTGTCAAAATGACCCAGAAATGGGTCAAAATTACCAAATCCCACTTGTAATCCCACTTTGTAACCGCTCTCCGGGTCGCGAGATTTTTTTTTTCTACGAATTTTGTGTCCCCCCATACGGCGAACTGTGTACAATACTCTTTTGATAGCGCCCTCTTTTGAACCCTCCTCCCCCAGCCCATGTTAATTTCCCGTATGGGGACACAAAGTTCGTAGGAAAAAAATTCTTGCCTCCGGGTCAGCCTGACCCGGAAATGGTCAGGCCCCCGGGACCCGTAATCTGGATCAATTCTGACCCCGGGAGTTTTTTTTTTTTAGAATGTTGATCTACAGCCTCAAATAAAACGTCGTTCTATGTTCTGAAGATAATTATTATATACCTTCCACATGTATGATTTCTTTGCGTACACAAGGGCCCTGTTTTTCTTGTTTTCTGGTTCCATCAACTCAAGGTTGTTGTGGTTTTCAACGACAAATCCCATAAAGGAGTTGTCCGGTGAATGTGCTGAAATTTATGGAAAGGTTATATTGGCATTACTCTCGTGTATAAAGTTCACAGAGGACTTATTTACCTGATGTGAAAAGATCCTTTGCAGGTTTATAAGTTTAAAGCTAAGATTGAATTAAAAATGCATTGTAACTTTGCAACAGAAAGAGCCTAAAATGTACGTCAAAACGTTTTTCAGGTTTCACGAAGAGCCACTTATGTCAGTGTGCGCGTGATCACGTGACATACGCGCCCCTTTCCTATGTAAAAACACGTTAACCAGTTGGGTGTTTAGGTAGGTCAACTCCCTCTTAGGTTTCACGAAGAGACACGTATTTTTGACTGATTACTATCGCAATTAGCCAATATGTTTAAAAAAAATTAGTTAAACAATGGAGTTGGGCAGGGGCGGTGCGGCTGCATAATTGTTACGGGTTGGTGTTGCTTTTGGGGAAAGGAATATTGGGTATGCTTTGGGGGTGATAAAGACAAATCTGTGCTATAAACCTAATTACTTCGGCAGGCATAGCGTATGATAATATAGTTTTACCATAGAGCAACGACCAGATCTGGTCCTTGCTCTATGGTTTTTCAAAAGAACAGACAATCATCAATAGAATAATTACGATGCGGCTGAATAATTTGCACGGGTTTGTGTTGCTTTTGGGGAAAGGAATATTGGGTATGCTTTGGGGGTGATAAAGACAAATCTGTGGTATAAACCTAATTACTCCGGCAGGCATAGCGTGTAATAATATCAATATAGTTTTACCATCTGGTCCTTGCTCTATGGTTTTACGAAAACACAGACAATCATCAATAGATTAATTACACAAAAATAAGTCAATTGTGTGAAGAATATGAAATTAGACAAGTCAAAGATTAGAAACAAGTTACGAAATGGAAACAAAGAAGTAAATAACATAAAGTTAAGGAAAGCAGTCAGTGCGCAGGGGTCCGAAAAGTGCTTCCTTTCATTTGCTGCGTATGCATGCCCGTCGCGGTTATGCATAACTAATGAGCTCGGAGGACACGTTTTCAAAAAATCATTTCGGGAAAATAAACCCTTGTAGTAAAACGAAAACATCAAATAACAAAGAAAGGCATTGTACCTAAAAAAAGTTATGACCTAATTTGTTTGTGTTCAAAATAAAGAAATATAAGAACAAGAACATTAGCCTCTGTGTGCAGAAATAAGGGTCCGCGGAAAAGTCATTTTTTAAATAGTTTACGAAATATTGTGCAGAAGAAATTTACCAATGGAATGTTCGTTACACTATTGATGTAGTTTTTTGCTGTATTCATTATTTCTAAGGAAACTCAAAACAGTCAAGTTCACTTAAAGAATCCGTCTTCGTCAGCGTAAAGCCCGGTTCATACCTCCTGCGAATGCTTCGTGCGAAGCGAATTTTCTTGCGTCACAATTGAAAGGGCAGCGCGTACCGATTATTGCGGCACCCAAATTCGCTTTGCATTCGCATTCGCAGGAAGTATGAACCGGGCTTAACCGTTCAGAATTGAAATGTCCGCCAAAAAAAGCCACGGCTCGCTTGTAAAATGAGAGCCTAAACGTGATTGGTCAAACTGTGGACCAACCTCACTGTACTTTCTTGCCTGTGCAACCAATCAGCTGCTGCGTAAGGAAACGCTAGGCAAAATGGACATGTCTGGTTCCTTACTTACTACGTAAAACTGAATGCGGTGTCGGGTAAACATTGAGGTGCCTGACTATTTTAGTGAGAAGACTCACGGGTTGTATTAAATCATTCCATCGTTGTTTGTAACCAAAGGTTCTGTTAGTTTTTTTCGTGATTATTAATACTACGGGGAAACCTTGCATTTGGCTTTCCAAACTGGTGCATTATTTGTCTAAAGTAGGCCTACCATCCAAGGCCAAGCCCATTAAAAATAATAATAATAAACCTATTTCTAAGCATTATTCCATTCCGCCGATGCTAAAAGTAGATAATTTTTGGCTTATACTTTTATTTTAGATGCACTATTGCCTTTTAGTACCACCATCACTAGCTCCATCCTACGTTTTTTTTTAATTTAATTTTATTTTACACTTCTTGTGAGGGTTGGTCAGTTCATTAATTTAATAATTGTTTACCACCATATTATAACAACACTTTCACATTTTTTTCTTGTTTTATGGAACGATTTATTTATTTTAAGTTTCTTCTTTCAGCTGCATGAATTTCTCACACAATTACCCACATTTTCATGTACACTACTAGGACCACAATAGTCCCCGAAGTTCGAATGCGTGCGAGACTTGCACAGTCTATTGAAAATGAATTTAAAATCGAACAGGCAAGCGAATTAAACAAAGTATTGTTTATTAAGCTTTTTTTATTCATTAGAAAACATCACAAATCAGACCGTAAAAAGTTACGAGAGATCGTCACCGTGGCGTAGAGCCTATGTATGATGTACCATGGAGGTAGGAATGTACATGGCGAATAGACGTTGATAATCCAGTCAGTATAGTAGCAGACGGAGGACAAATTAATCATCACATTCAAGGAAACTGTCCGTAGATAGATACAGATTCACGAGGCAGGGGATACTGCCAGACAGGGTTGATGGACAAATACAGCATGAAACACGGGTGTAGGGCCAATCGCGGAAAGTTGACAAACACGTTGTTTTTTCTTGTTATTAGGCCTAAAGCCAAACCTATTGAAAATGAATTTAAAAATCGAACAGGCAAGCGTATTAAACAAAGTATTGTTTATTAAGCTTTTTTTTTATTTTATAGAAAACTTCAGAAATCAGACTGTAAAAAGTTACAAGATCGTCACCGTAGCGTAGAGCCTATGTATGATGTACATATAGCGGCAGCAGACGGAGGACAAAATCATCACATTCACGGCACCTTCTTTACAGTTTTTTTCACCCAAATTGCATTTTCTCCCTCCTTTTAATCAACAAATATACACAAACCAGCTTACCTCAGCTCTATAAAAACACACACATTGATTGTTCACTCATAAAGGCCTAAAATCAACCGTAAACTTTCAACATTTTGTCGCCAAAGCAAAAACAAGATGGCTGACGATTTGTTTTTTTTCTTGGGGTGCTGTTGAAAGTTCAGACGGCCGTTTCATTAACTAAGCAATAGAGGCACCAAATAGCCAATATTGTGGGCGTTTGCAAAACCACGACTTGAGCTTGCGCTCCCACTTAGGCTGCCTGTTTGAAGCCCCGTACGGCGGAAAGCACGCGTAACTGACGGAGCCTAAGCCAAAGCTGGTTTCGCAAACGCCCTGACTGGAAACTGAAGATGAAGATGAAGATGAAGATGAAGATGAAGATGAAGATGAAGATGAAGATGAAGATGAAGATGAAGATGAAGATGAAGATGAAGATGAAGATGAAGATGAAGATGAAGATGAAGATGAAGACGAAGACGAAGACGAAGACGAAGACGAAGACGAAGACGAAGACGAAGACGAAGACGAAGACGAAGACGAAGACGAAGACGAAGACGAAGACGAAGACGAAGACGAAGACGAAGACGAAGACGAAGACGAAGACGAAGACGAAGACGAAGACGAAGACGAAGACGAAGACGAAGATGAAGATGAAGATGAAGATGAAGATGAAGATGAAGATGAAGATGAAGATGAAGAAGAAGAAGAAGAAGAAGAAGAAGATGAAGATGAAGATGAAGATGAAGATGAAGAAGAAGAAGAAGAAGAATATCCAGCACAAGGACAATATCTCTGCCGATAATATAAAAACATTGCTATTGTTCATAAAGGTTATAGATAAAGTAAGTCCACCGAAAATTAGTATACAGGGACCGGTTCGATAATTAATTTAAGCTGAGAACCAACCCCCCACATATTTCTTAACCAAGCAAACATTAAGGCCAACCAGTAGTCACCACAATGTCAAATACATGAGCCATTTTGAAATATGGTGGACACATTACAATTGCACTGTTTGGTTTCGGTAAATCTGTCTGATGATAAGCGCTTTGAGACGCCCGTAGATAAAACGCTATATGAAAACTAGTTAGCTGTTCCGACATAGTAGTCGGAACAGCTATTAGTGTTTTCGTCAAGATTTTTATTTGTTTTTCTTCTTCATATTCTTTCCATCCGTCAAAAATCTCAGTTGATTTTTACAGGAATAGCTTAGTGCAAAAGAGTCAGGTCCAATCAAAGCTTAGGTCAAGAACTTAAATAATTAGATTACTTTAGTTAAAATGACATTAATTTTTAATTAGCCAATCTTCAAACCACCGTATCGCAAAAGGTGTACGTCCAATCATTAAACTTTTTTCGATTATATGCTTGTGGGATACTGTATAACTATTTGTTGGCCTAAAATGCCAACAAACTAATTCGCCCGGGCGGATTATTATTTCTCCCGGGCGGATTACCTCAGACAGCAGCCTAGCAGCAAGAGAGCCACACACTAATCCGCCCGGGCGAATTAGTAATCTGCCCGGGAGAAATAGTAATCCGCCCGGGCAAAAGAGCTTTTTTTTTACCATGTCCTAAATACACTTCCGTACGCTTTCTATATCAGGATAAACCTTACCGTAACTGTAACCAGGAATTACTCCTCTTTAAATGAGGCAAGCCAAGGATGTCTGTGTAGACCAAGTCATAGAGTCTGACGGGGGAAGGGTGATCTGGACACGAGTGCACTTCATTCCTGCTGTTCGTATTAAAACTGTATGGTATACACCAGTGAAGTGCTCATAAATGAATCATTTTAAAAATCATTCGCATTATAAATGTCAGAATTGACCCGGATTCTTGGTCCCAGGGGGCCTGACCCATTTCTGGGTCAGGCAGACCCGGAAACTTGTTTGAAAAAACAAACAAACAAACAAACAAACAGACAAACAAACAAACAAACAAACATTTACCCCGCATTTGTGTCAGTTCGACCCCATTTCTGTGTCATTTTGACACATATTCTGGGTCGTACCGACTCACACAGACCCCACGTGAATCCGGGTCAATTCTGAACTGGAAGTTGTTTAGAGTGCACATGTTTTTCTCGTATCATAGTACACTTTGGTCAAAGTGACACTGAGTCCTGCACACAATTAGTACTAAACCAAGTTCACACTAAACTGGGGGATGGCGCCCCGGCTCTATTCCCGGTCATTGGGTTAACCCTTCGTGAAACCATCAACAAAATTCACACTCGGCGAACAGCATCGGTCACTTTTCGAATGACCGTTTTGATATTAGCGTGTAATACATTTTTATGTTGGAAAAATCTTTTTTTCAAATGGCCCAAACCATTAGATATGCACCCTTCTGACAAAATAAAACAAATTCAGGTCACTGCTTACATCCATTGTACAAGTATACAGAAGAAACCATATGGAATCAATACGGTTCATTTCACCCAGTAGTGGCTATTGACCCCAAGGTCAAGTAACTGCTGTAAAATTCATATGGGAATTCCGGGAGATCTGGTCAATGATGGATTTTTGTGTGTGAAAAAACCCCGATGGTAACAAGACAATTGGCAAGCTATTTGGCTAGGTGTAGTTTGGGAACTTGGAATTTTTTAGATTTTGAAAAAACAAAAAAAATGGTGGAGCATCGACTATTTAATTAAAAAGGGACACTAAAATAATAAATGGCCAAAAAGTAATTCAAGCACAGTGTTTGGTGCTTTCACGAAAATTTAAATTGGGTCGCAAAGGATTTTTCAAAAACATTGAATAAATAAATGAAAAATACCCTTTTTGCTTTTGATCAACTGACACAACCACGTTGTGACCCAGAATATACAATGACGTAATGATGTCACTCCACTGCACCATCTCACCGAGGGGGCCACCCTCTTTGGATCAAAGTTAGCGCCAACTAGAAAACCCATGTGAATGAATATCTATGAACAAAAGAAAGAAACTCAATATTTCAGACAATCATCATTTCCACGGGTCTATACTTTCTGTGAGCGGAATCGAGACGCTTATCGGTAGCAGGACATTGCGCGCATAGAGGGGCTTATTGCCTTTAAATCTCTCAAACATTTTGCTTTTTTGGAACTGCTCCTTATCCTTTTTTCAAGAGTTGTTCCTGTGTGGCAGGAGATTCTGTCCCCACGGAGTTTCTGTCCCCCCATACAGCGAACTTTGTACAAAATTCTTCTTAGCGCCCTCTTTTGAATCATCCTCCTTCGGCCCTTGTTATGCTATTTTCATGTTGTTTGGGACCGCGTCGTAATAAAGGCTGCCTAAACTTAGCATTTAAATGGTCTTTCCCAAACCATTCGAATCCAACAATTAATGATGAGAAATACCAATATGGATCTGTTTGGTAGCCATGGTCATTAATCTAATAGAGGTCCAAAAATTCAGAAGTACTTCAACAAGCACAGCTATGTAACTGGTATTTTCCCTCTGCCCAGTGTTATGTATTCAAACTGAGGCTGGGAGGACATTTTTTTAAAATCATATTTTGGTTCAGCGGTGAACACTTTTAAGCTGCTATTAGGGACCGCGATGACATAGGGATCGTACCAACATTTTGTGGGCGCACAGCAAAGACTGCTGAAATTCGTCATTTCACTGGTCCTTCTCGAGCCATTGGAATCCCTCAATGAATGGTACAGTTCTATGGACACCAAACAGAAGAGTTATGTAATACTTAAATGGATGGTCTGGGTAGCCATGGTTATATACTGTAAGAATTCTGAATCCGCACTGCAACAAGCAAACCAAGTGGTATGCCTTGCTTCATTGTGACTAGCATCAATGTCAAACTAACGAAGTCAACCCTAAGACTTTATAGTTAATAAAAAAGGGAAGAAAATCCTTGAAAATATTAGTAAATATCATTTTTAAAAGAACCGCATACCAGAAATCGTGTCTTGCTATAAACAAATTCTCAAAAGCATCAATATTTCAAACGATTCCTGAAATTTCGGAGGACGTTATTTTTATTTATTTATAGTTTATTCTCCATTGGATTGAATGTTTCCAAACCGAGGCTGTGAGGACAACTACCTAAATCTATTAGAATCAGTCTTGTGCTATTTTCAGGTTGTTTGGGACCGCGTCCACGGGGACCATGGCAAAAATTTCTGGCATAATAAAGGCTGCTTAAACTTAGCATTTAAATGGTCTTTCCCAAACCATTCGAATCCAACAATGAATGATGAGAAATATATAATACCAATATGGATCTGTTTGGTTGCCATGGTCATTAATCTCATAGAGGTCCAATTAATCTCATAGAGCTCCAAAAACAGAAGTACTTCGACAAGCAGAGCATTGGTTTATGATGTAACTTGTATTTTCCCTCTGCCAAGTGTAACGTATTTAAACCGAGGCTGGGAGGACACTTGTCTGATTCTATTGGTTCAGCGTATTACACTTTTAAGCTGCTGTTAGGGACCGTGATGACATAGGGATCGTACCAACATTTTGTGGGCGCATAGCAAAGACTGCTGAAATTTGTCATTTCACTGGTCCTTCTCGAGCCATTGGAATCCCTCAATGAATGGTACAGTTCTATGGACACCAAACAGAAGAGTTATGTAATACTTAAATGGATGGTCTGGGTAGCCATGGTTATATACTGTAAGAATTCTGAATCCGCACTGCAACAAGCAAACCAAGTGGTATGCCTTGCTTCATTGTGACTAGCATCAATGTCAAACTAACGAAGCCAACCCTAAGACTTTATAGTTAATAAAAAAGGAAGAAAATCCTTGAAAATATTAGTAAATATCATTTTTAAAAGAACCGCATACCAGAAATCGTGTCTTGCTATAAACAAATTCTCAAAAGCATCAATATTTCAAACGATTCCTGAAATCTCGGAGGACGTTATTTTTATTTATTTATAGTTTATTCTCCATTGGATTGAATGTTTCCAAACCGAGGCTGTGAGGACAACTACCTACCTCAATGAATGGTACAGTTCTATGGACACCAAACAGAAGAGTTATGTAATACTTAAATGGATGGTCTGGGTAGCCATGGTTATATACTGTAAGAATTCTGAATCCGCACTGCAACAAGCAAACCAAGTGGTATGCCTTGCTTCATTGTGACTAGCATCAATGTCAAACTAACGAAGTCAACCCTAAGACTTTATAGTTAATAAAAAAAGGGAAGAAAATCCTTGAAAATATTAGTAAATATCATTTTAAAAGAACCGCATACCAGAAATCGTGTCTTGCTATAAACAAATTCTCAAAAGCATCAATATTTCAAACGATTCCTGAAATCTCGGAGGACGTTATTTTTATTTATTTATAGTTTATTCTCCATTGGATTGAATGTTTCCAAACCGAGGCTGTGAGGACAACTACCTAAATCTATTAGGATCAGTCTTGTGCTATTTTCAGGTTGTTTGGGACCGCGTCCACGGGGACCATGGCAAAACATTTCTGGCATAATAAAGGCTGCTTAAACTTAGCATTTAAATGGTCTTTCCCAAACCATTCGAATCCAACAATGAATGATGAGAAATATATAATACCAATATGGATCTGTTTGGTTGCCATGGTCATTAATCTCATAGAGGTCCAATTAATCTCATAGAGCTCCAAAAACAGAAGTACTTCGACAAGCAGAGCATTGGTTTATGATGTAACTTGTATTTTCCCTCTGCCCAGTGTAACGTATTTAAACCGAGGCTGGGAGGACACTTGTCTGATTCTATTGGTTCAGCGGTTTACAATTTTAAGCTGCTGTTAGGGACCGTGATGACATAGGGATCGTACCAACATTTTGTGGGCGCATAGCAAAGACTGCTGAAATTTGGCATTTCACTGGTCCTTCTCAAGCCATTGGAATCCCTCAATGAATGGTACAGTTCTATGGACACCAAACAGAAGAGTTATGTAATACTTAAATGGATGGTCTGGGTAGCCATGGTTATATACTGTAAGAATTCTGAATCCGCACTGCAACAAGCAAACCAAGTGGTATGCCTTGCTTCATTGTGACTAGCATCAATGTCAAACTAACGAAGTCAACCCTAAGACTTTATAGTTAATAAAAAAGGAAGAAAATCCTTGAAAATATTAGTAAATATCATTTTTAAAAGAACCGCATACCAGAAATCGTGTCTTGCTATAAACAAATTCTCAAAAGCATCAATATTTCAAACGATTCCTGAAATCTCGGAGGACGTTATTTTTATTTATTTATAGTTTATTCTCCATTGGATTGAATGTTTCCAAACCGAGGCTGTGAGGACAACTACCTAAATCTATTAGGATCAGTCTTGTGCTATTTTCAGGTTGTTTGGGACCGCGTCCACGGGGACCATGGCAAAACATTTCTGGCATAATAAAGGCTGCTTAAACTTAGCCATTTAAATGGTCTTTCCCAAACCATTCGAATCCAACAATGAATGATGAGAAATATATAATACCAATATGGATCTGTTTGGTTGCCATGGTCATTAATCTCATAGAGGTCCAATTAATCTCATAAGGTCCAAAAAACAGAAGTACTTCGACAAGCAGAGCATTGGTTTATGATGTAACTTGTATTTTCCCTCTGCCCAGTGTAACGTATTTAAACCGAGGCTGGGAGGACACTTGTCTGATTCTATTGGTTCACTGGTCCTTCTCGAGCCATTGGAATCCCTCAATGAATGGTACAGTTCTATGGACACCAAACAGAAGAGTTATGTAATACTTAAATGGATGGTCTGGGTAGCCATGGTTATATACTGTAAGAATTCTGAATCCGCACTGCAACAAGCAAACCAAGTGGTATGCCTTGCTTCATTGTGACTAGCATCAATGTCAAACTAACGAAGTCAACCCTAAGACTTTATAGTTAATAAAAAAGGAAGAAAATCCTTGAAAATATTAGTAAATATCATTTTTAAAAGAACCGCATACCAGAAATCGTGTCTTGCTATAAACAAATTCTCAAAAGCATCAATATTTCAAACGATTCCTGAAATTTCGGAGGACGTTATTTTTATTTATTTATAGTTTATTCTCCATTGGATTGAATGTTTCCAAACCGAGGCTGTGAGGACAACTACCTAAATCTATTAGGATCAGTCTTGTGCTATTTTCAGGTTGTTTGGGACCGCGTCCACGGGGACCATGGCAAAAAATTTCTGGCATAATAAAGGCTGCTTAAACTTAGCATTTAAATGGTCTTTCCCAAACCATTCGAATCCAACAATGAATGATGAGAAATATATAATACCAATATGGATCTGTTTGGTTGCCATGGTCATTAATCTCATAGAGGTCCAATTAATCTCATAGAGGTCCAAAAACAGAAGTACTTCGACAAGCAGAGCATTGGTTTATGATGTAACTTGTTTTTTACCTCTGCCAAGTGTAACGTATTTAAACCGAGGCTGGGAGGACACTTGTCTGATTCTATTGGTTCAGCGTATTACACTTTTAAGCTGCTGTTAGGGACCGTGATGACATAGGGATCGTACCAACATTTTGTGGGCGCATAGCAAAGACTGCTGAAATTTGTCATTTCACTGGTCCTTCTCGAGCCATTGGAATCCCTCAATGAATGGTACAGTTCTATGGACACCAAACAGAAGAGTTATGTAATACTTAAATGGATGGTCTGGGTAGCCATGGTTATATACTGTAAGAATTCTGAATCCGCACTGCAACAAGCAAACCAAGTGGTATGCCTTGCTTCATTGTGACTAGCATCAATGTCAAACTAACGAAGCCAACCCTAAGACTTTATAGTTAATAAAAAAGGGAAGAAAATCCTTGAAAATATTAGTAAATATCATTTTTAAAAGAACCGCATACCAGAAATCGTGTCTTGCTATAAACAAATTCTCAAAAGCATCAATATTTCAAACGATTCATGAAATCTCGGAGGACGTTATTTTTATTTATTTATAGTTTATTCTCCATTGGATTGAATGTTTCCAAACCGAGGCTGTGAGGACAACTACCTACCTCAATGAATGGTACAGTTCTATGGACACCAAACAGAAGAGTTATGTAATACTTAAATGGATGGTCTGGGTAGCCATGGTTATATACTGTAAGAATTCTGAATCCGCACTGCAACAAGCAAACCAAGTGGTATGCCTTGCTTCATTGTGACTAGCATCAATGTCAAACTAACGAAGTCAACCCTAAGACTTTATAGTTAATAAAAAAGGAAGAAAATCCTTGAAAATATTAGTAAATATCATTTTAAAAGAACCGCATACCAGAAATCGTGTCTTGCTATAAACAAATTCTCAAAAGCATCAATATTTCAAACGATTCCTGAAATCTCGGAGGACGTTATTTTTATTTATTTATAGTTTATTCTCCATTGGATTGAATGTTTCCAAACCGAGGCTGTGAGGACAACTACGTAAATCTATTAGAATCAGTCTTGTGCTATTTTCAGGTTGTTTGGGACCGCGTCCACGGGGACCATGGCAAAAAATTCTGGCATAATAAAGGCTGCTTAAACTTAGCATTTAAATGGTCTTTCCCAAACCATTCGAATCCAACAATGAATGATGAGAAATATATAATACCAATATGGATCTGTTTGGTTGCCATGGTCATTAATCTCATAGAGGTCCAATTAATCTCATAGAGCTCCAAAAAACAGAAGTACTTCGACAAGCAGAGCATTGGTTTATGATGTAACTTGTATTTTCCCTCTGCCAAGTGTAACGTATTTAAACCGAGGCTGGGAGGACACTTGTCTGATTCTATTGGTTCAGCGTATTACACTTTTAAGCTGCTGTTAGGGACCGTGATGACATAGGGATCGTACCAACATTTTGTGGGCGCATAGCAAAGACTGCTGAAATTTGTCATTTCACTGGTCCTTCTCGAGCCATTGGAATCCCTCAATGAATGGTACAGTTCTATGGACACCAAACAGAAGAGTTATGTAATACTTAAATGGATGGTCTGGGTAGCCATGGTTATATACTGTAAGAATTCTGAATCCGCACTGCAACAAGCAAACCAAGTGGTATGCCTTGCTTCATTGTGACTAGCATCAATGTCAAACTAACGAAGTCAACCCTAAGACTTTATAGTTAATAAAAAGGGAAGAAAATCCTTGAAAATATTAGTAAATATCATTTTTAAAAGAACCGCATACCAGAAATCGTGTCTTGCTATAAACAAATTCTCAAAAGCATCAATATTTCAAACGATTCCTGAAATTTCGGAGGACGTTATTTTTATTTATTTATAGTTTATTCTCCATTGGATTGAATGTTTCCAAACCGAGGCTGTGAGGACAACTACCTAAATCTATTAGGATCAGTCTTGTGCTATTTTCAGGTTGTTTGGGACCGCGTCCACGGGGACCATGGCAAAAATTTCTGGCATAATAAAGGCTGCTTAAACTTAGCCATTTAAATGGTCTTTCCCAAACCATTCGAATCCAACAATGAATGATGAGAAATATATAATACCAATATGGATCTGTTTGGTTGCCATGGTCATTAATCTCATAGAGGTCCAATTAATCTCATAGAGGTCCAAAAACATAATAACGTCGACCAGCAGAGAATGGGTTTAGGATGTAAATTGAATTTTACCTCTGCCAAGTGTAACGTATTTAAACCGAGGCTGGTAGGACACTTGTCTGTTTCTATTGTTTCAGCGGTATACTTTTAAGCTGCTGTTAGGGACCGTGATGACATAGGGATCGTACCAACATTTTGTGGGCGCATAGCAAAGACTGCTGAAATTTGTCATTTCACTGGTCCTTCTCGAGCCATTGGAATCCCTCAATGAATGGTACAGTTCTATGGACACCAAACAGAAGAGTTATGTAATACTTAAATGGATGGTCTGGGTAGCCATGGTTATATACTGTAAGAATTCTGAATCCGCACTGCAACAAGCAAACCAAGTGGTATGCCTTGCTTCATTGTGACTAGCATCAATGTCAAACTAACGAAGTCAACCCTAAGACTTTATAGTTAATAAAAAGGGAAGAAAATCCTTGAAAATATTAGTAAATATCATTTTTAAAAGAACCGCATACCAGAAATCGTGTCTTGCTATAAACAAATTCTCAAAAGCATCAATATTTCAAACGATTCCTGAAATCTCGGAGGACGTTATTTTTATTTATTTATAGTTTATTCTCCATTGGATTGAATGTTTCCAAACCGAGGCTGTGAGGACAACTACCTAAATCTATTAGGATCAGTCTTGTGCTATTTTCAGGTTGTTTGGGACCCGTCCCACGGGACCATGGGCAAAAAAATTTCTGGCATAAAAAGCTGCTTAAAACTTTATTTAAATAAATCTTGATCTGTTTGGTTGCCATGGTCATTAATCGAGCATTGGTTTATGATGTAACTTGTATTTTCCTCTGCCCAGTGTGTAACGTATTAACCTACCTCAATGAATGGTACAGTTCTATGGACACCAAACAGAAGAGTTATGTAATACTTAAATGGATGGTCTGGGTAGCCATGGTTATATACTGTAAGAATTCTGAATCCGCACTGCAACAAGCAAACCAAGTGGTATGCCTTGCTTCATTGTGACTAGCATCAATGTCAAACTAACGAAGTCAACCCTAAGACTTTATAGTTAATAAAAATGGGGAAGAAAATCCTTGAAAATATTAGTAAATATCATTTTTAAAAGAACCGCATACCAGAAATCGTGTCTTGCTATAAACAAATTCTCAAAAGCATCAATATTTCAAACGATTCCTGAAATCTCGGAGGACGTTATTTTTATTTATTTATAGTTTATTCTCCATTGGATTGAATGTTTCCAAACCGAGGCTGTGAGGACAACTACCTAAATCTATTAGAATCAGTCTTGTGCTATTTTCAGGTTGTTTGGGACCGCGTCCACGGGGACCATGGCAAAAAATTTCTGGCATAATAAAGGCTGCTTAAACTTAGCATTTAAATGGTCTTTCCCAAACCATTCGAATCCAACAATGAATGATGAGAAATATATAATACCAATATGGATCTGTTTGGTTGCCATGGTCATTAATCTCATAGAGGTCCAATTAATCTCATAGAGGTCCAAAAAACAGAAGTACTTCGACAAGCAGAGCATTGGTTTATGATGTAACTTGTTTTTTACCTCTGCCAAGTGTAACGTATTTAAACCGAGGCTGGGAGGACACTTGTCTGATTCTATTGGTTCAGCGTATTACACTTTTAAGCTGCTGTTAGGGACCGTGATGACATAGGGATCGTACCAACATTTTGTGGGCGCATAGCAAAGACTGCTGAAATTTGTCATTTCACTGGTCCTTCTCGAGCCATTGGAATCCCTCAATGAATGGTACAGTTCTATGGACACCAAACAGAAGAGTTATGTAATACTTAAATGGATGGTCTGGGTAGCCATGGTTATATACTGTAAGAATTCTGAATCCGCACTGCAACAAGCAAACCAAGTGGTATGCCTTGCTTCATTGTGACTAGCATCAATGTCAAACTAACGAAGCCAACCCTAAGACTTTATAGTTAATAAAAAAGGGAAGAAAATCCTTGAAAATATTAGTAAATATCATTTTTAAAAGAACCGCATACCAGAAATCGTGTCTTGCTATAAACAAATTCTCAAAAGCATCAATATTTCAAACGATTCATGAAATCTCGGAGGACGTTATTTTTATTTATTTATAGTTTATTCTCCATTGGATTGAATGTTTCCAAACCGAGGCTGTGAGGACAACTACCTACCTCAATGAATGGTACAGTTCTATGGACACCAAACAGAAGAGTTATGTAATACTTAAATGGATGGTCTGGGTAGCCATGGTTATATACTGTAAGAATTCTGAATCCGCACTGCAACAAGCAAACCAAGTGGTATGCCTTGCTTCATTGTGACTAGCATCAATGTCAAACTAACGAAGTCAACCCTAAGACTTTATAGTTAATAAAAAGGGAAGAAAATCCTTGAAAATATTAGTAAATATCATTTTAAAAGAACCGCATACCAGAAATCGTGTCTTGCTATAAACAAATTCTCAAAAGCATCAATATTTCAAACGATTCCTGAAATCTCGGAGGACGTTATTTTTATTTATTTATAGTTTATTCTCCATTGGATTGAATGTTTCCAAACCGAGGCTGTGAGGACAACTACCTAAATCTATTAGAATCAGTCTTGTGCTATTTTCAGGTTGTTTGGGACCGCGTCCACGGGGACCATGGCAAAAAATTTCTGGCATAATAAAGGCTGCTTAAACTTAGCATTTAAATGGTCTTTCCCAAACCATTCGAATCCAACAATGAATGATGAGAAATATATAATACCAATATGGATCTGTTTGGTTGCCATGGTCATTAATCTCATAGAGGTCCAATTAATCTCATAGAGGTCCAAAAACAGAAGTACTTCGACAAGCAGAGCATTGGTTTATGATGTAACTTGTTTTTACCTCTGCCAAGTGTAACGTATTTAAACCGAGGCTGGGAGGACACTTGTCTGATTCTATTGGTTCAGCGTATTACACTTTTAAGCTGCTGTTAGGGACCGTGATGACATAGGGATCGTACCAACATTTTGTGGGCGCATAGCAAAGACTGCTGAAATTTGTCATTTCACTGGTCCTTCTCGAGCCATTGGAATCCCTCAATGAATGGTACAGTTCTATGGACACCAAACAGAAGAGTTATGTAATACTTAAATGGATGGTCTGGGTAGCCATGGTTATATACTGTAAGAATTCTGAATCCGCACTGCAACAAGCAAACCAAGTGGTATGCCTTGCTTCATTGTGACTAGCATCAATGTCAAACTAACGAAGCCAACCCTAAGACTTTATAGTTAATAAAAAAGGAAGAAAATCCTTGAAAATATTAGTAAATATCATTTTTAAAAGAACCGCATACCAGAAATCGTGTCTTGCTATAAACAAATTCTCAAAAGCATCAATATTTCAAACGATTCATGAAATCTCGGAGGACGTTATTTTTATTTATTTATAGTTTATTCTCCATTGGATTGAATGTTTCCAAACCGAGGCTGTGAGGACAACTACCTACCTCAATGAATGGTACAGTTCTATGGACACCAAACAGAAGAGTTATGTAATACTTAAATGGATGGTCTGGGTAGCCATGGTTATATACTGTAAGAATTCTGAATCCGCACTGCAACAAGCAAACCAAGTGGTATGCCTTGCTTCATTGTGACTAGCATCAATGTCAAACTAACGAAGTCAACCCTAAGACTTTATAGTTAATAAAAAGGGAAGAAAATCCTTGAAAATATTAGTAAATATCATTTTAAAAGAACCGCATACCAGAAATCGTGTCTTGCTATAAACAAATTCTCAAAAGCATCAATATTTCAAACGATTCCTGAAATCTCGGAGGACGTTATTTTTATTTATTTATAGTTTATTCTCCATTGGATTGAATGTTTCCAAACCGAGGCTGTGAGGACAACTACGTAAATCTATTAGAATCAGTCTTGTGCTATTTTCAGGTTGTTTGGGACCGCGTCCACGGGGACCATGGCAAACAATTTCTGGCATAATAAAGGCTGCTTAAACTTAGCATTTAAATGGTCTTTCCCAAACCATTCGAATCCAACAATGAATGATGAGAAATATATAATACCAATATGGATCTGTTTGGTTGCCATGGTCATTAATCTCATAGAGGTCCAATTAATCTCATAGAGCTCCAAAAACAGAAGTACTTCGACAAGCAGAGCATTGGTTTATGATGTAACTTGTATTTTCCCTCTGCCAAGTGTAGCGTATTTAAACCGAGGCTGGGAGGACACTTGTCTGATTCTATTGGTTCAGCGTATTACACTTTTAAGCTGCTGTTAGGGACCGTGATGACATAGGGATCGTACCAACATTTTGTGGGCGCATAGCAAAGACTGCTGAAATTTGTCATTTCACTGGTCCTTCTCGAGCCATTGGAATCCCTCAATGAATGGTACAGTTCTATGGACACCAAACAGAAGAGTTATGTAATACTTAAATGGATGGTCTGGGTAGCCATGGTTATATACTGTAAGAATTCTGAATCCGCACTGCAACAAGCAAACCAAGTGGTATGCCTTGCTTCATTGTGACTAGCATCAATGTCAAACTAACGAAGTCAACCCTAAGACTTTATAGTTAATAAAAAAGGGAAGAAAATCCTTGAAAATATTAGTAAATATCATTTTTAAAAGAACCGCATACCAGAAATCGTGTCTTGCTATAAACAAATTCTCAAAAGCATCAATATTTCAAACGATTCCTGAAATTTCGGAGGACGTTATTTTTATTTATTTATAGTTTATTCTCCATTGGATTGAATGTTTCCAAACCGAGGCTGTGAGGACAAATACCTAAATCTATTAGGATCAGTCTTGTGCTATTTTCAGGTTGTTTGGGACCGCGTCCACGAAGACCATGGCAAAAAATTTCTGGCATAATAAAGGCTGCTTAAACTTAGCATTTAAATGGTCTTTCCCAAACCATTCGAATCCAACAATGAATGATGAGAAATATATAATACCAATATGGATCTGTTTGGTTGCCATGGTCATTAATCTCATAGAGGTCCAATTAATCTCATAGAGGTCCAAAAAACAGAAGTACTTCGACAAGCAGAGCATTGGTTTATGATGTAACTTGTTTTTTTACCTCTGCCAAGTGTAACGTATTTAAACCGAGGCTGGGAGGACACTTGTCTGATTCTATTGGTTCAGCGGTATACACTTTTAAGCTGCTGTTAGGGACCGTGATGACATAGGGATCGTACCAACATTTTGTGGGCGCATAGCAAAGACTGCTGAAATTTGTCATTTCACTGGTCCTTCTCGAGCCATTGGAATCCCTCAATGAATGGTACAGTTCTATGGACACCAAACAGAAGAGTTATGTAATACTTAAATGGATGGTCTGGGTAGCCATGGTTATATACTGTAAGAATTCTGAATCCGCACTGCAACAAGCAAACCAAGTGGTATGCCTTGCTTCATTGTGACTAGCATCAATGTCAAACTAACGAAGTCAACCCTAAGACTTTATAGTTAATAAAAAAGGGAAGAAAATCCTTGAAAATATTAGTAAATATCATTTTTAAAAGAACCGCATACCAGAAATCGTGTCTTGCTATAAACAAATTCTCAAAAGCATCAATATTTCAAACGATTCCTGAAATCTCGGAGGACGTTATTTTTATTTATTTATAGTTTATTCTCCATTGGATTGAATGTTTCCAAACCGAGGCTGTGAGGACAACTACGTAAATCTATTAGAATCAGTCTTGTGCTATTTTCAGGTTGTTTGGGACCGCGTCCACGGGGACCATGGCAAAAATTTCTGGCATAATAAAGGCTGCTTAAACTTAGCCATTTAAATGGTCTTTCCCAAACCATTCGAATCCAACAATGAATGATGAGAAATATATAATACCAATATGGATCTGTTTGGTTGCCATGGTCATTAATCTCATAGAGGTCCAATTAATCTCATAGAGGTCCAAAAACAGAAGTACTTCGACAAGCAGAGCATTGGTTTATGATGTAACTTGTATTTTCCCTCTGCCCAGTGTAACGTATTTAAACCGAGGCTGGGAGGACACTTGTCTGATTCTATTGGTTCAGCGGTATACAATTTTAAGCTGCTGTTAGGGACCGTGATGACATAGGGATCGTACCAACATTTTGTGGGCGCATAGCAAAGACTGCTGAAATTTGGCATTTCACTGGTCCTTCTCGAGCCATTGGAATCCCTCAATGAATGGTACAGTTCTATGGACACCAAACAGAAGAGTTATGTAATACTTAAATGGATGGTCTGGGTAGCCATGGTTATATACTGTAAGAATTCTGAATCCGCACTGCAACAAGCAAACCAAGTGGTATGCCTTGCTTCATTGTGACTAGCATCAATGTCAAACTAACAAAGCCAACCCTAAGACTTTATAGTTAATAAAAAAGGAAGAAAATCCTTGAAAATATTAGTAAATATCATTTTTAAAAGAACCGCATACCAGAAATCGTGTCTTGCTATAAACAAATTCTCAAAAGCATCAATATTTCAAACGATTCCTGAAATCTCGGAGGACGTTATTTTTATTTATTTATAGTTTATTCTCCATTGGATTGAATGTTTCCAAACCGAGGCTGTGAGGACAACTACCTAAATCTATTAGGATCAGTCCTGTGCTATTTTCAGGTTGTTTGGGACCGCGTCCACGGGGACCATGGCAAAAAATTTCTGGCATAATAAAGGCTGCTTAAACTTAGCCATTTAAATGGTCTTTCCCAAACCATTCGAATCCAACAATGAATGATGAGAAATATATAATACCAATATGGATCTGTTTGGTTGCCATGGTCATTAATCTCATAGAGGTCCAATTAATCTCATAGAGCTCCAAAAAACAGAAGTACTTCGACAAGCAGAGCATTGGTTTATGAGATTTGTCCTCGTACCCAGACAGCATCCAGTGCCACAAGTCGTCGAGGTAGGCATCTTGGCCACAATCTGGAATCATTGCAGTTTGTCCGAACACCGTTTTAACAAATACTTTTGAGAAGGGAAAAACGCAACAAATCTAGATTTAGGTCATGTATTAATCAATTGCAATAATGAAATATTGAACATATTCTTTTCGTTGGGACAGATTTTGAGTAAAGAAAAAACAAACACCGGGAAACGTGCCTATTTAATTCTCAACTAAAACAGTTGTACATAAAACTAAATTAGTAAAATATTATTATGATATAAAGGCAGACAATGACACCTACATTTTACAGTTTTTTCCGAATGTTGTTCGTATGATTGAAGATCGGGACAAACATTCACCCAACCACATTGATGGAATACTTCCTGAGTTTCTTCCACTGATCGGTTCCAAGGATACAATAAAGATGACAGCACGTACTCCTAAAAAATGAATTTAAAAAATGAATGATAATTAATACTAAATAAACAGAATAACCCGAAACTATCGAAGTATAACATAGCATGTGCATAATTATAGTACACTTCCAGATTGGGGTGCATTCAATCAATAGACTGTGCAAGTCTCGCGAATGTCGAAAACGAGAACAAAACTCGAAGACTATATTTTTTCTATGAAATCAAATTTTATTTTGTATTATATTTATACAAAATTCTTGAAAATAAAAATACCCGTAGCAAGTTGTTATAAATAAATGTTCAAATATTGTATGATACAAATAATTTGTTCAAATTAACATTAAAACAAAATTAAAACTTGGGACGAGGATGCCTAATGTTCGAAACCCATTTGCCAATCACGCCCGAATGTGTGCGTCTGTTACATAGGTTTAATGGTATGACCGTCAGATCCCGCCCACGTAAAACTCCTTTATGGTTGGGACAACAATGGTCCCGGAAGTTCAAAATGCTCGAGACTTGCACAGTCTATTGCTCATGTTTTCCCCTCCACAGCAGGATGGTTAATTACAAATTACATTTTTTGGTTGGATCTGGTGGTCTCTAAAGTACGATTAATAAAATTTGGAAATAATATCTAAACGTTGCGTGTTATACCTTTTTGTGCTCAGTTACATGTTTAACTGCACGAGTTGTGAATTATGCAAAGTGACATAACTTTAGTTATCATTAATGTGCATAGAAATAAATCAAATCTTATTTTGTATTATATTTATACAAAATTCTTGAAAATAAAAATACCCGTAGCAAGTTGTTATAAATAAATGTTCAAATATTGTATGATACAAATAATTTGTTCAAATTAACATTAAAACAAAATTAAAACTTGGGACGAGGATGCCTAATGTTCGAAACCCATTTGCCAATCACGCCCGAATGTGTGCGTCTGTTACATAGGTTTAATGGTATGACCGTCAGATCCCGCCCACGTAAAACTCCTTTATGGTTGGGACAACAATGGTCCCGGAAGTTCAAAATGCTCGAGACTTGCACAGTCTATTGCTCATGTTTTCCCCTCCACAGCAGGATGGTTAATTACAAATTACATTTTTTGGTTGGATCTGGTGGTCTCTAAAGTACGATTAATAAAATTTGGAAATAATATCTAAACGTTGCGTGTTATACCTTTTTGTGCTCAGTTACATGTTTAACTGCACGAGTTGTGAATTATGCAAAGTGACATAACTTTAGTTATCATTAATGTGCATAGAAATAAATCGACCCAATTAATTGTAGGAGGGGTATACGAAAAAAATGCTGAAATTATTTAGATTAATTTAAATAACAATTTATTAATTTAAATTAATATAAATAACATCAGCATGTTTTTTCCTCACCAAAATCACCAGCAAAATTTACATCAATAAATTACTACAATTTGCCTATGGTCTAACACTTTGCACAAAATCAGATTGTAGGCCTATGTTTAGATAATTATGCTGCATGTCTATAATGATGCACATTGCACGAGGCACTGGGTAGCATGACCGTATAGCTTCATTACACTCTAAAAACACCCGGGTCAGAATTGACCCGGTTCCGAGTCCCAGGGGGCCTGACCCATTTCTGGGTCAGTGTGACCTGGAATCTGTGTCAACATGACCCAGAAATGGGCCAAACTGACGCACTGTCCGAGCTTAATTCCTATATTTTAACCAGTTTCCGAGTCAGCCTGTGACTCAGTTCTGACCCGGGAGGTTTTAGAGTGTATAACATCATTTTTAGCGGTGCTTTATTTTGAACATTATTAATTCAATCCTATACCTTTAAGTAACCACTCCATGTGGGGTGACTTTGTAAGAACTGCGCTCCCTCTTTAATCGCCGAATCTCGAGTGGCAATAATGAAGAGAGCTTCCCCTCCCGGTTTCAGACACGTCAGAATGCTCCTCAGTGCCTTAGGTTGGTTAGAAATCCAGTGAAGAGCAAAGAAGTAGACGACTTTGTCGAATTTCTCCCGCCACTCGGGATTGTCCCCAACTGTTTGTGCGTCCCACACGGCGTAGGTTATATTAGTTGCCGAGTTGTTGGTACGAGCAGTAGCAATCATTTCCTCTGAACGGTCGATACCTTTTTCAAAAGTCAGTCACAAAGGAGATATGAATGAAGTAATTTTAAAATCATTACTGCACTTTAATAACCGGCGAATTAGTGTTAACACGCTGGAAGTCAGATAAAATAACTTGTACCTGTAACTCTTTTGACTTGTTCCGCTATGTATTTGGTCTCATTGCCGGTTCCACAACCCACGTCCAGTACCTCATCATCGGGCCGGAATGCTAGCTTACTAATATTCCTCATCATCAAGACATGCTGGATAAAATGGCCGTCTTCTGTGTTGAAGTCGCTGGTGGCTGAAAAATTCATTATGATACTTCGACTCCTCCTTCACTCTGAGGGAATCTGAATCGAGGCAAGAATGTTATTTCGCATCCGTAATAGACTGTGCAAGTCTCGCTCGTATCGGAACGAGAAAACACGTCAAACGAAGAACATATTTTTTTCTGAAATAAAATCTGTTTTTTAAATTATATCTATGACAAAATCTGAAGAACAAAAATACTTAGTACAATTTTATAAAATTAGTTTTAGCTTTTATAATAGATACACAAATAATGTGTTAATTATTAATTTAAAAAATTAAAACTCTGGGACAAGAATGCTTATTCGATCTTACCTTTAAGAAACCCCTTACGCGGATTCGCGAAGGTCACACCGGCGTAAAATTAACGCTTAGCGCAGTTTATAGAGGACGCTGACGCCTCAACAACCATATACTGCAATGAAAAGGCTTGCGTTGCAATTACAGCATCTGGCGATTATCATCGCGCATCCAAAACAAGCTTTTACATAAGTTGTGTGATCGGAGGTGAGCACAAAATGCTATTTTCTTTGCAGTAACCGGAAGCTGAGGTCAAATTTAATTCTCGGATTTCTTCGTTATATTGTTGAATTGATTTTACTTTCATATTTTTAATATCACTGAGTATTATATTCCCAACAACATATATAATTTTCATAGTCATAAACTACGTTAAACTAAAATAATTGACGAAACAAAATCTCGCCTACGTAAAACTCCATATGGTTGCCCTGGCAGACACGAGTATCATGTGATGGCTAATCGAACGCTCTCGTGTATGTTTTACTTACACGTGTAAGCTAATCGAACGCACCCATTACATGCTAACCTGTTCACGTTCACACTTCGAATTTCAAGTCTAAAGCTATATTATAGGGCACTAAATTCGCACAGATCCGTAATTTCAGCTTGAAAATTGTATGGACAAATGACTATACATGGAAACATCTCATTTGTTTAACGTTGGTGTAAAAATTATCTTCTTTTGTGCGGGTAGGCCTACTCACAGTTTTCGAATGGTTTTGTATCTCCTCTCCGTTTTTGAAATTGAATGATTTGTTTTCGCTGAATATTATAGGCCTACCGGGAGAACCTATATTATGATAATAAC
>JAJGQC010000313.1:0-25000 GCA_021014325.1 Plazaster borealis
ATAAATCAGCATTGACAAAAAACAATCTATGACGCTACCTTTAACAAACATGATTTCAACTTTCATCAATTCAACATTGTGCAGCAAATTCTCATTACCAAACTAGAAAAAAAATTCATTCCTTGTAAAGTGGCATCCTCTCAGACTGGAAGTATCTCTTATAACAAATGACTCATTAACAACCTTTGAGTCATAAGTGTCATTGATTGATGAAGAACTATTGGTATCCTTAACTTGCCACTGACTACTGAATGCAATAAAATGAGCTGTTATGACAAAACCACGGGCTGGCTACTTGTGATAATATGTAATAAATTAACTGATAATAAACTTTCATGCGTCGTTGCATCAAAGGCCAATGCATATATTCAAAATTCAGGTTATAAAAATGAGCCAGCCTACACAGAAAATAGGAATAGATAAATAAATTGTTGGTTATTTATTTGTATTGATTTTCCTAAAAATTTGATTATTAGAAATTGTCCCCCAAAACAACACCCCGAAACCCCCAAAACAAAAACAACAACACCATACCAAAACACCTTTCAGATGTGTACAGCATCCCACATGTATAAGATCTTCATAACATTCTATGAAATTATGGGCCGTCATCAAAGCATCAAACTGGTAAAACTGGTGTTTGTGTCCGAGATCAAAAGGGTTTCTAAAAAAAAAAAAAAAAAAACCCAAAACAAAGAGGAGAGTAGGATGAACAAATAAACATTTTCAACACGCACTCTTCTTTAACCATAGAAAAATGACCACCCTCTTACATTGTTATTTCCAAGATACCATGTAAATGTAAATGTTAATGCATGTCATGCACCATAAACCTTAGATCAGTAGATTCAGCTAATGTAGTATCCTAATATTCATGACTGGGTAATGTGTATTTTGAAAAACTAATGTGAAAGACAAAGTGTACCTTTGGTTTTTGGAACCGTTTTGTTGTTTTAATTCTATATAAACTAGATACAATAAAACTAACCTGTGAAAATTTCATTTCAAAAGGTGGTAGCTTTTTCGAGATATTGCCGAAAATCTGGAGCGGTTATGTCCATGCAGAAAGAATAATCCGTAATTGGAATACACAACTGAGAAATATTTCATGCAGAAACGTTTCTCAGATTGAAATGTTTTTGAATCCCTCTCTCTAAAACCACAAGTTTTTATTGTCATTCATTTTTGGAGTAATTACCAAATTACCTTCGCTTTAAAGCACGTGGATAACATTGGTAATTGTCAAAGACCAGTATCTGCTCTCCATATGACCCAACATATACATGAAATAACAAAGCTATGAAAGTGTAGGCTTAATCGGTCACTGCATCACAAGAAATTAGTGAAAACCAATTATATGTATTCACTTGTTTTACTCATTTCTTAAAAACTATAGCATTTCAAGCGAAAATACTCAAGGGAAGTTTTCCACCATGACCATGATGACCATTTTATGGCGTGTCGTGGCCGAGCGGTTAAGAGCACCAAACTCAAGCTCTGGTGTTCCTGATCAGCAGAGTGTGGGTTCGAGTCCCGGTCTTGACACTTGTGTCCTTAAGCAAGACACTTAACCATTATTGCTTTGTCCTTTATTGAGCGTAAAGCTGTAGGTCCTGTGTGTGTTGTTATGAACTATCAATGCACGTAAATGACCCCAGTACACACTTATCGCTAAGAGAAGGGGGTTCGCCCCGGTGTGTCCTGCAGTGCGTTTATCTTCAATCATGAAGGCTGCACTCAAAAGGAAGAAGAAAAAAAAGATACCATGCATGTAATATATGTGCAAATCTGTGGACTTCGTTTTTCAATCTTACCAATAGTGTGTACCCCTTTAAGTCCTTTGAAAAAAAAATTATTAGGTTCTTTGTCAGTATTACTGAATAATATACTTACCAGTCAGTGATTAATCTCCTTAACTTAGCTCTATTACAATTGGTTAATCAACTCAACCCTCAAGCTTACTTATTGATCATCTTGAAAGGGAAGGTTTATGTTAAACAAAACTTACTGTAACATTGCCTTTAGTTACAAGATGATAGGAATTTCGTCCAAATTAGATCCAAAGATCTTCTGCAAAAACAGGAGTTTTTACGACACATATTTCTCATGCTTTTTGGATCAGTGGTTTTTAGTTACAATATGATAGGAATTTGAAGTAATTAGTTCAAATTAGATCCAAAGATCTACTGCAAAAAACAGGTGTTTTTACGACACCTATTTGTCATGAGATCTAAAGTGTTGGTCCCTTGCATGCATTGTACATGTAGTAACCGACTTCAACAAGCTTGCAGACTGTAACTTTGTTATAAACTGAATTACATTTCAAATCGTGGCAGTTTCGATCTCAATACAACAAGAAACACATACACACATGGACAGGTATTTCCAAAGGTTTGGTGATCTGGAATTGAAATTGAACAAAGTAGTCAGTCACAATGATTTATTCTTATTCTGCCTAGTACTGAAAAGCCTGAGAATCAGATCAAGAAATGGATAATTGAAATCGGATTAGAAAGCGACTTGTGCAATATGTGCCATGAAAATGTTTGACTTTTTAATTTTATTTCTGTTGAGGATTGTTGGTAGAACCAGTGATGATTCTTTTGTTAATCGGCCGGCTGTGTTACAAATTGCATTTAGCTTTAGATGTATATAATGCAGCAGCTCGGCCAATAAATGTTTGACTTTTTAATTAGATTTCGGGTGAGGATTTTTCGTAGAACCAGTGATGATTGTTTTGCTGTTTTTTGTAATTTTAATCGGCTGTGTTACAAATTGCATTTAGCTTCTGATGTATATAATGCAGCAGCTCGGTCAATAATTTGTGTGTAATTTTGTTTAGACATTTAACAGGCGTAGAAGAATGAACGAGGGGAAAGTGATTACATTCTCTTGAAAGAGTGGGCAAGATTTACAGGAGAAACTTTAATCTTGGGTCAGTTTTAAATGTCAAGCATTGTGGCCTGTTAGAATATACTGGTAGTTGATTAGGACTTGATGTTGTATACAGTGAAACGTGGCAAAGAGGTGTCAGACGTCACATTAACATGTCAATGATTACAATTGTGCTAAGTGCGGTCATTTACAGGCCTGATACTTTCTTCTTTTTCTACATCCATGGTTCTTGTAAAGGCTAGATTCAGAATAACCAATGTGTAAAGTGTTGGCTTATTTTGAAATTTGTTAGATGGGTGGGTCAAAGGAAAAGACTGAAATGCAGAATTAATAGTTTAAACAAACATAAAAAAAGGAAGAAGGGGCTAGGAGGCAATTGCTTCTGACAGAAAACACAAAAATGTGTACCACTTTTCTACAGTCTTGTCTGGCATTACCAAGAAACCACCTAAAGGTGTTTCAACGATTAAATGGACATGCAGGCTTATACTGAAAATAATTTGAATTGACTAGAATTAGAATTGTTTTAATTACTGTCAAGTTTCAATAAAAAAAAATGGATAGAAAAGGTAGGGAACTTTTTCATCCATTTTTGATAGAAACTTGAGCATGATATTAAAAAAGGAAAACAAAGAAAACAAAAATCAATTAATCAACTCAAATTATTTTCAGGAGAAGGCTGTATGTCCATTCACATGTTGAAACACATTATGGTTATTTCCAGGTACTTCAAAAAAAGTTACAACCATTGGAAAGATTACTAAACATGAAGGTAGAAAAGTGGTACTTTTTATTGTGTTTCCTGTCTTCTTGGAAATTTCAGGCTGGTGTTGAAATATTTACAGCTTTTTGAAGGGTGTGCATTACATTGGTAAGAGTAAAAATTATAAATGTTCACAGATTCACGCATAACTTACATAGTACAAAGAAACTCCCTTTGAAATATATGCTTTAGTCTGTGAGAAATTTGTGAGAAATGAGTAAAACAATTAGTTTTGATCTCGCGAGTAAAAACTCAATGTTTGAAAACAGTGAAAACATTGAAGGTTTTCCCCACACTTTTTTTTCTCATGGCTCCAATTACCGATTGAGCTTAAACTTTCACAGCTTTGTTACTTCATGTATGTGTTGGGTCACATCAAGTGTGGATAGTGGTCTTTGACAATTGCAAATGTGACACATGTGCTTTTTGAACCCTATTGCAAATATTGTAACTGCAGCATTGCCATTTTGAGAGGGTTGAAGTTGCTGCATGAAGGCATCATCTGTTCCTGTCTAAAAAAAACCAGACCAGGCATGTTTTTAACCCGCTAACGCACCAAGGTAATAAACCTTTAGTTTGATTTCACTCCAATACAGACAGGGCACCTGAGTCCATTTAGTCCATTATGAAAATGTCAGCAGTCGTATGTAGCGTAAATGCATCTTAACAAGTTAATTATATTATGTATAAAATAAACAATGTGTACTGTTTCAAAGGGAAAATGGTGTCCCTGAAAAAAATGTGTCTCAAATCCTAGGAAGATGATTGATAAATTATTGCATGATGTATTTTCACCACTGTTTTAATCAAGCTATTTCTACCGTAGGCTATTGGTTTAAGTTCACTATCTGTTTTATTTAAGTTATTTCTACTGGTAGGTTTAAGTTCACCACTGTTTTTATTAAGTTATTTCTACTGGTAGGTTTAAGTTCACCACTGTTTTTATTAAGTTATTTCTACTGGTAGGTTTAAGTTCACCACTGTTTTTATTAAGTTATTTCTACAAGTAGGTTTAAGTTCACAACTGTTTAATGTTTTTGGTAATGGGGTGTTGTACCTCAATATTTTTAGTCACTGGCTGGTCCGGCTTTTCAAGAATTTTTTTTTGTAACTTTTGTATACACTTATTTACTACCGTTTTTTTGTTCTTTTCTTATCTGTATGTATTTTCTTAGAATTTATATTTGTCCTAGTGTAAGGCGCATTTGATCATTTTTAAGATTAGAAAATGCGCGATATAGGCCTTATTCAATGAAATGATGGTTAATTCCATGCCAGTCAAGTGAAAAAAATCATGCAGCTTTTACTACTTTTTGTTTTTGAATTTACATCATTTAGACATGATCAAGTATCAACTTAATACAAGATTTTATATTTTGAATGTTGTCAATTTAAACTTCTAATATGTGTGCAAATAACAAATCTATTCATAATAATTTGTTTAATTACAACTCAATCACCCTTTTATAGGTACTTAAGAATTGACCACATCTGCAAGCTTCAGAAGATGGCCTTGAAAATTTAATGACTTGATAGTTATGAGCTTTAATCTTTTAGACTGTCACAACTAGGCTGTATGATTTACAAAATATTCCTGAAGGCCTTTTTCAGATTCATTGACAGAGAAATTAATAATAGCTGAACATCAGCATGGCAATTTAATTTAGTATTGGTAATTGCATAAACAGAATTATTGTAAAGAGCTGAAACTGTTGGTTGTATAAGAAAAAATACTTATTTATTTATTCGTTACTGCAGCAATTAACCAGGCATAAGCAATTTTGAAATTGAAATTTTTATGCAAATTGTGTTTCAAGAAAACTGAGTGTAAAAGTTTGATCGTTTTTCTGCCATTCACAAAGTCATTATACATGTATGGGAATAGGAACACATGTATTTTGGGGTAATTTTAGCAGCAAAAAGTAAGAGTAATAGTATTGCAACCTTTTGTTACTTGGACAAAAAGTACTTTGTGTACCTGGATATACAACCTTCTTCTGGATGCGCAATGAAGTCTTAAGAAATTCCTAATAATATTTTGTTCTCAGGTTCACACCAAGTACATTTACACTGCTTGCCCTGAAACAACACATTTTATTTATTTATTTATTTTTAAATTCTGGAAACATTTTCTTTTTTACCCGTTATCTCTTTGTTATACTCACAAGGTGTACTCTGCCTGCAGTATCCATGCAGTGTATCAATTTGTCTTAACATTTTGTGATCGTCACCATTCAGCCTGTCTTGATGCAGGTGTTTCTCAACCAGAGTATCTTAATAAATGAGGTACTCTATTTTGGAATACTCCATCAGCCCGATGCTGCTGTGAACATGTCAGCCTTCTAGGTTTGTTTGATATTCACCTGCATGTATAAAGTCAAGTCTGAGTGTTTAGCATAATCCGCCTGATGAGACATGCAGGACAGTATTTAGCCAAGTGCTGGAGTATACCTACATGTAGGGTACTTAGTGTAGCTGTTTACTTGGATTGGATGTACAGGGAACAAACACAAAACAAGAGCTTCTTTTTTGTATTTAAGAAGGGCTCCAAGGTCAAATTAAGTTTTGTGATGCACTCATTTTCAATAGATCGAGTCCTTATGCAAGTGGGGAAAAAAATGACAAGTCTCCAAACTGACGTTATAATGGTGTAAAATGTCATTTTATATAATACTTTTTCAGAGAGCGGAATTTGAAGCATGATGTCTGTACAATCCAAAGAGGAATTTTTGTGTCAGTCAAACTGTCAAATTCAATTGATTGAATATCATCAAAATTCAGGAATGAACTAAAAATTTCGCGCGTACACAAATGTACAGACCCATATATTTGAAATGTGATGTTATTGTGTGTTTTTGGATGTTGACAAAATTCGCACTGGACATGTATCAAATACAATGAGAGCAATGTAATTTTTTCCCGCTTTCATAAAGGTTCTATCTATTGAAAATTGAGTGCATCACAAAACTGAAGTCGACCTCGGTGCCCCTCTTTAAGCTTTCCATTAGACAGTCACCCAAAATTTACTAACCTGCAGAGTGTTCCTACAATATTATCTGCATGAAATGCCCAGAAATTAGGCAAACAAAAACCCAAAATCTCGTCCTGCCTTCTTGAAAAAGGGAAGGAAGAGGCCTTTTTTTTTCTTCTTCCTTTTAATTGGCTGCCCAACACATTTTTCAAGACAACCAGCTATGCTATTTTTCAAGATGGTTTCCATTTTTTTTCAAAATGGCCGCCACTTGGACTCAGGAAATGACATATTGGCTTCTTAAGGGCAAGATACAACAGAAAATGGGACCAAAATTTAATTTAGTTGTCAGAGATCGTTAAAATTTATCATTTTTTGAATTCTTTTTCTTCAAAAAAATAATAATAATAAAACCGGCAGCCTCAAAAAAGGAGGTTGGCGGGGACGCTAAACATGATTTTTTTTAGATGTCTTTGATGACTTTTTTACCCCCAGCAAAGTCTGTTTGATTGTTAAATTTGAACTACATGTAAATTGAATAATGTTTGCATAAGCAGTATGATCTGAGGTAATTCAAACAGTGGATGAAACACTTGGTTATAAATAATGATCCACGCTGGCCCTTGCACCTGTTTCATACTTCATTTACTTCTAAGAGAGAGTTGGAATTGAAGTGTCTTATTCCTTCTTGTAACCATTATGGTCACATCGTAATTTACAATTTTATTGATGCTCTTTCTAATTCATTAATTGCTTCTGTTTGCTGTTGAAAAGTACTTGAGGCATTTTCACACTTCAAAGGCTTCAGGCCTGTATGACAATATACACCTTTTTCGTTGGTTCGGCAACGGTAATTCATTAGTGGTTGATGGAATATTACCAAACCTCTCAGTTGCCATTTCATTTTTCGATCACCATCATGTTCCATTATCTATCTCTCAATAAAGTCTTTCACATCTTTGTTGTCACAGAGTGGTGGCATTTAGCATTCATTAGTCTTACCATAGAGAAAGGACAGAGTTATTACACCACAGACAATGTTATATCTGTACCACTTACATTACAAATTACTAAGTCATTATATTCTTCCTTCTTCAATCTGATTTATATTTTTGTTTTGCCCTCAGAAAAATCTGCGAAAAATGTTAGTAAATAGCCTGAAAAGTCTTATAAAAGCATATATCATTTATGTCAGCCCTTGTACTCAATAAAATTGTCCTACTTTGTTTCCAAGGGCCAAATATCATGCCTGTATACTGTATTATGTGCAGGAACAAAATTTAGACAGAATTGCTGTTTTACCATCTCATTAGTATGAACAAAGGAACTGACAATCATTTGGTATTCAGTTTACCTCCTAAGATGGCAGTGATCTATGATTATGATTTGACAACTATTGGCTGTTGTGATTGTGAGACATGTGTGGAGTTATATCCTCAAAGCCATGCATCCCCCCCCCCCCCGCCCCCTACTGTCCCGCATCAAAACACTGGAAAGATTTAAACATGATGCTTAACATGGATGTTTGGAGGGACCTGTCTATAGTATGTGTCTCATAGGCCCTTTTTCGAAACCGCTACTTGGGCGTGGGCTCAGTTATTTGAAAAATGCGTTTTCCTTATAAGGTTTCACCCAGGTGGACGGAGCCCAAGCCCAAGCCCAAGCCCAAGCCCAAGCCCAAGCCCAAGCCCAAGCCCAAGCCCAAGCCCAAGCCCAAGCCCAAGCCCAAGCCCAAGCCCAAGCCCAAGCCCAAGCCCAAGCCCAAGCCCAAGCCCAAGCCCAAGCCCAAGCCCAAGCCCAAGCCCAAGCCCAAGCCCAAGCCCAAGCCCAAGCCCAAGCCGTGGTTTAAAGGGCCATAGAATATTGACAAGTCTGTGAAAGGATCGGACAGCACATCAAGTAGTCGTTGTAAATATTGATTTTGTCATATACCAGCTGATGCCGACTGAGTTTTTGTTATCATGATTTATACTGCAATTTAAAGACAGCTTTACTTCCAGTTATACTGATGCGCTACAATCTGAAGCTAATTCTTAATTCTTAATGATAAAAGAACACATTATCTGTAAATATATCGCGTAAATTATCTGAGTTGGAAAGTGTTCCCCTTAAAAATTGTCATCTACACACAAAACTAACTGTCACTTAAGCATAATTGCTTTTTGCTGATGATGTACCCCATGTTTATTGAGTGTAGTTGAGATTTATTATTTTTTCCAAAAATAGTACATGAGTTGAGAGTAGTGTTTCCTTGACAGGAAGATCGATTTAACTTCCAAGAATTCAGAAAGTTCTGGAAGTATAAGACCTTGAGGGTCCATCAACTTCTTTTTGAGATAGCAATGTAAAAGGTGCATCCTGTTTGAAGATGTGTTAGGCCTTCTTCATCCATGTCTTCCTCTAGTAACTTGTTTTTTTTTTCATAGTGCAACTAATAGAAAATGAGATTAAACTGCCATCAAAATGTGTGATAAGATTACTTGCATGAATGACAAAAAAACGGCTATCGCATGCTCGAGTGAACTTGAATTCGCTTGAAATGAACATTATAAAGGAGAGTATTTCATACTTGGCTGCATTGTTTTGAAATGAAACCCTTAGGTTGCATGGCATCATGGGTTAATAATGCATTTATGAGAGGCAGCAAATTTGTGGCCCAGGTGATGTGGACTAAATGGCGATTCAAATTCCATCAGATGTACAACCTGACAATTTGATTTTAAATCTTTCAACCTCTGCATCCCATTGTCCAAGGAGACATTGTGCAAATAGTCTTTTGACATTTATTATCAACCAACGTACATATGGAATAGCTGTAATTATATAATCGTATCGGTCCTGTGTATTGTATTTCATTGAATGAGAAATTAGTCTTTCTTCAAGCCAGCATGTACAACGTTTATTGACATAAGATTTGTATGCATTTGTATGTAGAGTTATGTAGAGAAGCAGTGCCCAACAATGAGGTTGTTTGTGTGTAACTTTTAAATGGTCTGGATCTATTTGCAAGATTATTTTAAAGGTCATGTTGTTGTTATGCTTGATATTACATCTACTGTATGGGCAAATAGAAATTCGGCAATAGACTTTCATTTCATATAAATCATCAAAGAAAATGGCGAACAAATTATCTTTTGAACTGCTCACCATGTGGAATTCAGAATTTTTTTCCATGCTCTCCTACGATATTAAATTTTTAGAATTTGTAGAATAATTTTGGTTGTTGAAAATACCAATGTTACAATAAAACCATGATATACAACAGTTGTAAGTTTAGACTTGTTTTAAATAAAAAAGGCAGCAAATCGGATATATTTTTAAAACAATGAATGTGTTTATTTATCCTATTCCAAAGTTGCTAAATAATTTAAAGTGAAAACATTTCTGTTGGTAATTGGTGTTTGTCCAAATATTACACCAAGTTACTGCTGAATTCATACGGATATAAAATTGTATGATATCTGTAAAGGGTGTTATTTTAATGTATGTCTACCCCAGAGGCAATAACAAAAATGAAATACTAGAATATTAATGAATAATTGATGGAACTCATGATGCAAGAGTATTAACATTATTATTGAAACTTCCGACCTCCTGAATACATACTGAATGAAATCAAGTATGTTTGAAGTCATAATAAGTTAAACTCTATAAACATTTATAAGTTGTGTGCAAAATATCTCTGAATCTGCTGGTAATCATACTGTGGGCTCAGTATCCACTGTACACTATTATTACACCGCGTGTTTTCATAAAGTCTCAAACTTCAATGAGCTACAGCATTGACTGTCATGAAACAATATATTGCCTTTCTGTGCCCTGAGTCAGCCTTTTTTGACGGTATGCCTTCAGAAAGTACAGTAAAAGTGAAGTAATTGCGTCCTTGCGGATAGGAGCTGTAGTACACAAGGCTCTGGGATATTAGGTCTATAATAACAAACCTACAGTGGAGATTGGAGATGCTACATGTATTTTGCCCATGGTTGCAAAGATGTGGGGTGGCTGAATGAGGCATGGTATGTTCACTGACGAGTGAGAAGTGCTAATTTGGTTGTGATTACATTCAAGAACATGTAATCACTTCAGAATGGGGGGACTCCTCACAAATTTTGCTGTGGATAGAGTGTAAAAAGTGCATTAATTAAGAGAACACAATGCGAAAGTACAGTGCACATGATGTGTGGCTGTAAAGGAAATTCAAATAATTGTTCAACTAGAATTTCTGAGAGACAGCAATAGAAACGAGTGCATTTGTACTCTTGCATAAAAGAGAACAAAAAGATGTTATTTACTGTTTGCACTTTGGTGTTTACATCCAAAATATTGTTGTTGTAAATTGTAAAAGTACATGGCAAGCACAAAACTCCCTTAATGCTTTATTTGTAATCAATCAATCTTGGCTCAGATTGGCATTTTTGTTTCTCTAGGGAAAGTGCCAGTCACTGAATTAATTTTGAAATGATATTTGATGAAGAGCTTTTTCTTCCTACTGCAAATATCAGTTTGTTATTACATTAAAATAACCAGTTTACACTGTATATTTGTTTGTATATCCTTGTGTACCTTCTTCGAAGCACAAAAAGTACTTTTTCCAGTAACAAAAGGCTGTTAGCAATTATAAAATGGCTCCTGACAAAACAAATAAAAAACAGCATTGGAATTTACAGAAAAAACTGAGACAAAATAGTTACTTTTTTCTCTCTCTCATGCCTCTCTTAACAAAAATGTTCTTTTCAGCCCATTAATGCGGAATTGCCCACATTTGTAAATGGGTTGCACAAAGAAAAAATGGCTGATGCTGGACTCTAACCTGCGACCAGACAAGTGCTTGCTTTACCAATTACACTAACCATCCCATATGTTGGTGGTCAGTCCAGTTATGCCATTCATCTATTGCTTTGTGGGGCCCAGTCTTTTAAGACTCATCTGCAGATTGGCCAGGGATCATGCAACGGTATGACCAATACCGGGTAACTGCAGTAGTACCGGTAGTCCACATTCACCTCATTTCCTGCACAAAAATGGAACCTTTTTGGGATTTGTAGTTCATTCTAATGCAGGTCTTACTTAGCGTCGAAGGGGCAGGTAACCACTATGTTTGAATGAGCCGGGGATGTGGGTTGATTGCAACAGAAACTCAAAATGAACACCAGAAATGTCTGCACATCATGCTTCTTCTGAGATTATCAATCTCCAATAACCTATTAGATGTTGTCGTACTAAGGGTTCTTAGAAGACCTAAAAGGGAAAACTAGTTTTTGACAAATGAATTGTAATAACTGAGTTTTTCAGAGTGAGCTTAATAAATGCCATGCATCCTTGAATGACTGAAACACTTTGCATAATGGAATGCATCGTTCAATGTTCTTTGCAGGAAACTTCAGAAACTAGTGAAGGATGAGGAGCAGAAGCGTCTTGTACTGTCCCGACAGAAACAATTCAACGAGAAGTACTGCATCTGCTGCTTCTCTTCATTTGGGTTAATCTTCAACAAGCGTACCGAGTGTAAATCGTGTGGATTCTTCATTTGTCGTGACTGTTCTGTCAAACCAGAGGGTGTCAAGGTGCTCATGTGTCTCGGGTGTGCTCAACAAAGGTAAGAAGCTACAATGATATGGTAATTTTCTGAAGACAGGGTTTCATCAAGAATGATGAGTGGGGATGAAGAAGGTTTGGTGTTATTGGACAGGTCCAAGATCGTAAATGTTATGGCTTTCTTTCTAGGGTATTTTTAAGGAGGGGGTTGGGACATGTGCTTTTTTTAAATTAAAGCTGGTAAGCGTAGATAATTTTGCTTAGCAGGAACTGGTTACCAGCCAAAAATGCCATTAACATTCGGAAGAATTCTGCAGAATTTTGTGCTTATGGTGCACTGTGAAGCCAGTGATTCTATGGGCTGCAGGTGCAGAATTCTGTGGTAAGCATTGTTTTTGCCCAGGAGTACTGTCATATACTGCTCCAACATAATTGATGATGAAATTGGTGTCATTTTTCATGGGATTCGAACCCACTGCCCCCTGCATTCTTGTTCACTGGATGTCTTAAAGATGAAACAAGCAAATACAAATGGAAACAGGTGGCCATCCTTGGTTTAGTTGTTTGTTGGTGGTGGGAAGAAGTTTTGGACAGCATGTTGATAACAGAAGAATGGGCAATTTGTGAAAAAAAGGAATCTTCGCCAATCTGACAATCGGACAAATAAGCTTTAGTAGGACTGTACATGGCTTTTCTCGTCGGTTTGTCAGAATTGCAAAAAATATGGTAAAACCATGAAAGCAATAAAGCTGTCAAGTAACTGAATGAGCTATTTTAGTCTCTGGGTAATTTTAAAACCTTTGAAGATATTTTTAAAATTTATTTGGAGCAATTTTATTTGTAGAGGTGGTTATTTGTAAAGACACGTACGGTACTACATGAACATGAACATGTTGACAATTTTGTCCCTAGGGAAGTCTATATACTTGAAACTCCTCCGGGGAAAACACTTCTTGGTTGTTGCACTTATTCCCAACAAGAAAACCGTTGGTATTTGTACAGTCAGAGGTGCCGCGCGCAAAAAGCCTGCTGCACACAGCCATTTTTCTCTCAGTGCCCAACAACTCCCCATAATGATATAAGCCATATAGGCATCCAGGCAAGCTGGCCTCTGGAGACGGTGTGGCTTAGATAGGGTTACAAGATGCAGAGCTAACTGAATTAGGAGCAACACCTGTAGAAATCAAGAGAGGATTCTTATACTATATGCAACTTCTCAGGAGGCCACCAATTATCATCCAATGGATCATCAGGAATATCATCTGATGTATCAGAGATGGGTGGATCTGTTACAAGCATTGGGCACTGTTACATGAGAGCTCTGATCAATCACTTGATTATTTAGATTTTGTACAATATCCAGGGTTCTCCTCAGGTTTTCTCAAAATTGTGCAGCAGTCTGGACCCAAATTTGTGGATGGTTTTAAAAGCCCTACTGTTCAATCTTGAGCATTCTATATGTTTTTCTCTTGATGTTTTTTGTGACAACAAAATAAAAAATTGTGCGCATCGGCTGAAATTTGCGTGTATCGGTACGCAAATCGCACGTATCAGCCCGATCACTAGCTTGTGCATGGGGAGAACCCTGATGTCATACAATTGAGATTTTTGGAACTGGTGAGAGTTGCGATCTGCCAGTTGGGAAGGGGTGGAGGAATGGGGCTAGAGAGACCCATGGGAGTCTGGAGAATTCTGGCCAATGATGTACAGTATAGAAAATGTTGACAATACGATGTGGCACTCATCATTACATCTGTCATCCAAACTGCATGACTAGAATGATCTAGAATTTTTTTTTGAGCAACATGATATTCTTTCCTACTTTAATCTGATTTCTATTTTATTATTGTCCTCAGAAAAATCATTACAATTAATGTGTAATGAAAAAAGTCTTACGATTCTATCCCATTTTTATGTAGTTCATTCTTTTATAATTGTACTCAATAGCATTTTCCTATATTTTTTTTACAAAGGCAAAATATCATGCCTATTTGAGGTAAGAACCTTTTCCAGATATTGTATGCAGTCAACTACTTTTTCAGCCATTTTATGGGTAAAATTACACAATGAGGGGTTTGGTCATAGGTTAGTTTTCCTCAAGCTTTACTCCAATAGTGAACCTGAACTGACAAGATTGCAGCTGGATGCACTGAATTCAAATTTCAACAGATATTGTAGAGACCACTCACATGTAGTTATTGGAATGCTTGTTCCACCAAACAATTACTTGTTTTATTTTTTTAAACTGTTACATTTTTTGACATGTTGACTTTAAAGTTAAGGTCATAGATTGGTTTAGTAATGCTGATTTATTGGCGAATTATAAAGAAAAATACAATAACAGTCACATGTGAAAGTTTCAGCTGAATACTGTGTCTCCTTGCTGAGAAAATAGCAACAAAAATGTCACGATATTTTCACAAGAACGTTGAATCCATCCACATTTTGCAAGATGACGGCGAGTACCAACCGCATTTCTGAGTGCAGCATTCGGGAACAGACACCAACCCTCAGAAGTCTGAGAAACGAATCATGCATGAATTGTTTCTCAGATTCAAATGTTTTGGTGTGAAAAAATATCCAAACCATATTACTTTGAAGGCAATCCTTTCTCAAAACGGTTTATACTATCAAGCTGCAGTGCTTCTCACCAAGTAAGTTTTTATGGTCATTAATTTTTAGAGTAGTTACCAATCTATGACCTTAAATGTAAAGTACAAGATTCTGAAAGCACTCAGACTTGAAGATGATGTTATTTATTAATGGAGGCTTCTTCAATTGATGTAAACAATAAGCGTATTTAAATAGATGTTATAAAATAAGAATATTATTTTGGTTTGACCCTACACCAAGAAGCTCTTGTTAATTAATCATTTATTTTCTGAAGTAAATGAGCTACCACAGTAAAAGTACACTGGAGAAAAAGAAGAGTTGTCATACAGGTGAAAATGGGTGATGTTGACAGGAGGGTTGGGTCAGACAGAAGATACACTGGCTTGCAGTAGAGTTCCCAAGGGGAAACAGGATGTCTGTTAGATTTAATTGAAGCAACTGATAGGTCTTTAGCAGACTGTGTATGATAAACCTTAAAGGTAGGGTCATTTTTTGGTAATGACCCCCCCCCAAAAAAAAAAAAAAATTGAGTAATTTCAATCAAAAAGCTTACTTGTTGTAAAGATGGTAATGGTAGTAAGCATCCTGTTAAACAATTCAAGCATGAATCATTTCTCAGATTTTCTGAGGGTTGGTGTCCGTTTGCGAATGCTGCGGCCAGAGATGCGGTTGGTTTCCTCTGTCACCTCGCTAAACGTGGATGGATTTTATGTTCTTGTGGAAATACTGTGACAGTTTTTTGCTGTTTTTTTCAGCAAGTAGACACTGTATTCAGCTGAAACTTTCACAGGTGACTTTGGTTGTGTCTTTCCTTATAATTTTGCTAATAAATCAGCATTACGTTGACATAAACCAATCTATGACCCTACCTTTAAGGCAGTGACGGGCACTATCATCAGCATCTATACTTAATTAGACTTCTTTGGTGGTAAAAAATGTCTCTCACCAAACATGAATTAGTCACGTCAGTGCAACAACTCTGTATCTCCTTAAATAGCATTTACGTCACACATGAATTTGAAAGTGTCATAACTTCATATCTTCCGTGAAATAACCCGGATGTACACACAAAACCAACAGGCGCCGAGTTACAACGTTTTTGCATAAAACATTTTGGTGTGAGATGTTGCAAAATCAAGATTCAATGTTTTTGCACTGACTATTATATATTTCTGGTAATGAAACCAAGGATGTCTCATAAGTGAACTTAATCACAGTAGCTCGCAAGCCTGATGAAACCTGTAAACAAGGGTGCTTACTATGTGAACCAGAAACACTAGGGTTAACCTCTACTCTTCCATGATATGTGTTTTGGGTTCTTTTATGTGCTCTACCAATCCTAGTACACGGGACTTACGGCTTAATGTCCCATCCAATGGTAAAGTATTTTAAAGTGCTCAAGGACACAAGTGCCAAGACCGGGACTTGAACCCACACTCTGCTGATCGGAAACACCTGAGTCCCGTCACTCCGGTGCTCTTAACCGCTCGGCCACGACACACCACAAAATACCTCTTAAACATCTGCTTCCTCATATTCCTTTAATCTAAAGACTATGCATTGAACTTGCCTTGTAAAACATAATCTACTCTTTTTTATTTCAAAATAATAGCATCAATTTTTTTGCATATTATCAAACATTAAAAAAAGGCAATAGATTAAAATAAAAGCATCAATTTTTTTCATATTATCAAACATAACAAAAAAGGGCAGTATGCATACGAAAAAGAACTGAATAGAACATTATGCATGTTGATATGCAAACGTGTATGTTATTAAAGATTGATTATTTTCACAGCAATCTAGAACGTGATGCAGCCAAGATTCATATTAGAGCATGTTGAACAATCTATGCTCATTATCGTTAATGATTCACATGTACCGGACTCCCTGCTAGTGGGTTTATTGCTCTGGGTAGTTTCTAAGAACTGTTTGGTCTTGATGAATCATCTGCAACAGGCTATAGAGATGATTAGTTACTAGATGATGATGCAGAGATAGTCATGTTTGTATGTAAGAATCCTTACAGACTAGGTCAAGGAGAATCTTCACTGGTTGTGTAACATTCTTTCCCTCGAAGATTTAATGTATTAAATTTGGACACCCTGTTTTTTTTGTCATTTACATGTAAGTGAACAATTTTGACACCCAATTGTTTTATTTCCAGCAAATTTGGACACCCTTTTACCGAATCCTGGCTAAAAAATTTACTGGGTATAAATGTATACTGTACATGTAGGCCTAATTGAAAATTATAATTAGCTGTAAACAAAGACAGTGACAGCTTCTATTGAGAGGACAGTGTGGAAAAACATGTCACATATCTGTGCACCCTCATAATGTGTAAAGAAATATGTAGGCCAGAGGCTTATTAGAAGGAAAATGACCAATACAATTTTGTGATGTACTCATTATCCAATAGATAGAGTCCTCATGTTGGGGGGAAAAGAACAAGTCTCTAACCTCACGTTAAAATGGTGTAAACTGCCATTGTGTTTGATACCCTTCCAGTGCAAAATTTGTCAACATCTGATGACATCATTCTGAGAAAAATTGGTCTCTTCATTCCTGACTTTCAGAATAAAACTGCCTTGAATTTGACATGTTTACTGAACAAAAAATTTCTCCTTGTAAAGACCCAGTAGTGTTGAAATACAATGACAACATGTTTCAAATTTCGCTCTGGAAAAGTCAGTTATGAACCAAGACATCCCCGTACAAAAATGTAGAGACCCATTTTTCTCAGAATGATGTCATCAGATGTTTTGGATGTTGACAAATTTTGCACTGGAAGGATATCGAATACAATGGCAATTTACACCGTTTTATAGATTGTACCTTTTCCCCCCACTCACATGAGGACTCTATCTATTGGAAAATGAGTACATCACAACATTTTGTTGGTAATTTCCCTTCCTCTTTAAGTATTTCAAGATTGGCAAGATGAGGGTTCACTATATGACTTTCCCTCACTCACTACCTCCGATTGGGCCCCTAGAGTTGCAAAGTCCCCCCATAAGATTTACACACTCTCAGCCAGCTCTCCCTCAGTCATTTGTAAATGTCATATTTTCACAGCTTGGCAATTATTGAACCTCAGGAGGGGTATGTAGGGTGTGTTGTAGCATAAGAAGCTAGGCTGGCTGGCTGTGGATCCTTCTTAATCTCTACTCCTAATAAATTATGACAAGTACATCATAAATGTTTGGGTCTGATTTGTATGCATCTAGGAGTACCTAGACATGTGTGTAACATAAAACCACTAGAGTTGGACTAGAGCTGCAACTACATAGTCCCACCTTTCAAAGCATGTTTACTATTTTTCTGTTGCAACCAGATACATATATATAGTAAACAATCTCTGAAAGCCATGGCTTCTTTCATTGTACTGTTGGTGAGGAAGAATAAGCTACAATATGATAACAACAAAAGATATTAAAGAGGAAGGGAAATCACCAATTAAATTTGTGATGTACTCATTCTCCAATAGATAGAGTCCTTATGTGAATAGGGATAAAATAACAAGTCTCTAACCTGACAATAAAATGGAGTTAATTGCCATTGTATTCGATACCCTTCCATTTATTCCAGTGCAAACTTTGTCAGCATCCAAAACATCTGATGACATCATTCTGAGAAAAATGGTTCTCGACATTTTTGGTTTTCGAGATGTTTTGGTTCATAACTGACTATTTCAGAGCGAAATTTGAAACATGACATCATTGGATTTCAATAACTAATGGATCTTTCAATCCAAGGAGGAATTTTTCGTCAGTCATAAGGTCAAATTCAAGGCTGTTTTGATTAATTTTTATCGAAAGTTAGGAATGAACCAAAACATCCTTGTTCAAAAATGTAGAGACCCATTTTTCTCAGAATTATGTCATCAGATGTTGTGGATGTTGACAAAGTTTGCACTGGAATAAAAGGAAGTGTATCGAATACAATGGCAATTTACACCATTTTATTGTGAGGTTAGGGACAAATTAGTACAATAACAAATTGAATTGGTCATTTCCCTTCCTCTTCAAACAACATGTTTGAGGTAGAGAATATGCAAATTATTTATTTAAAATACTAAGATCCCCATGATGACCCCTTCCTTCATACAGAAACCACTTCATTGAACCAAGGGCCAGGTTGATAATTGCGTACATGTTCATGTACATGGTACAAACAGGTTGTTTGAGACAGGTAGAGCAATACAAACAGGATGTGTGGTGCCTTAGACCATAGCTTAGACTGGGCTACTCAGCTTGCACACTTCAGCGGTAAAGCCAATGCACTGGACAAACCCGTGGTTAATAAATATCCATAAACGTGGCAACACCCAAGTGGGGAGTTATCCCCACTGGCTCCTTGCGTTTTATTTCAATTTGCTAATAAGAATCAATCTGATGAATTTATATTTGTCTTCTTTTAGGGAGCTCCAGGTTCAAGTTTGTGAGTGGTTTTACGGTCAGATCAGAAATAGATTCCGACGCTTCGGCAGTGCAAAGGTTGTTAGGTCACTGTACAAAAGGGATAGCCTCTCATGTAAGTTCACATTGTCTGTCTTGGCTGTATTTATCATCTTCTATGTGCAGCAGGGCTCGAATTTGGTGGAATAATCCACAAGAAAGCAGGACTTGTAGCTTAGAATCTTTACCAGACCGGGATTTTATTTACAAAACCAGAACCAATATGAGAAGATATATGAAAAGATGTAAGAAGAAACTAGAATCAAAATGAGAACACAGTTTTATCATCTAAACTGTTTTATTTGAACAAACACTAAGAGAGGATTTATCTCTTCTGTTTTTGTGGATGATACTCGGCAGGATTGAAAGATATTTGTAAGACTCAAACTCAAAATTTTGAACATCATTCTTTTGTTACAAAGATGTTGAACTGAAAAAAACAAGACCACCGGACTTGTCCTGTCTTGGGTTTACTCACCCGACACTGAAGTCTCTGGCCTCGGGCTGGTGGTCCAGTGTAAAATTTTAGCCCTGTGCAGTGGACACAGGTTCAAAATAAATTATCTCATCACAAAATTATCTTAAAGGATTTAATAAGAATTTAATAACCGAACTGTCTGTGGAAGGAATACGGTTTTTTCAGAATGTCAGTTTAAAATGAAATTGAAGCATAACAAAATACTTGTATTATCTATTTTATTTACTTATTTTGTTTTATTTTGTTGCACTTTACACTGCCAAAACAACTACAAGTCATTAAAAGATCATACATTCCACAAAATAAGACTATGACTGAGAAAATAAAAGTTTATACAAATTTACAAATTGTATAAAGTAACAAGCCAGTGAGTGGCAAGGAGAAAAAGGTGACCAGCACCTCTACAGGGCCGACCTACCACAAAAATTGTCAAAAAATACTCGCCCCGCCCAACCGTTTCTTAGGAACACACTGGAACAAAAATGACAATTAAATTTTAAACAAAATTGCTTGAAATATTTGTAAAGAGCAACATGAAACTCATTTTCATTGAACATCACATCCAATGTTTCAGGTTTTTTTATCCAAATTTATTTCAAGCCCCCTCATAAATTTCCCAGTCACTGCTTTCCTCAAAACATTTTATTATCTTGTCTTCCCTCGCTTCCTTATACAGCTGAAAGCTTTGACCATTGTAGCAATGATTCTGGTGTTGACCATCAGCTCAGCCCTCCAGCCAAGGGGTTATCCCCTGAAGAAGCTTCCAGAGTCTTCATGGAAACCCTGGAGAAACAGACAGGCACAGGTTGGTTCCTTATGCCTTAAAGGCACTGAACACGTTTGGTAATAGTCAAAGACCAGTGTTCTCACTTGGTGTATCCCAACATATGCATAAAATAACGAGCCTGTGAAAATTTGGGCTCAATTGGTCATCGAAGTTGCAAGAAAATGATGAAAGAAAAAACACCCTTGTTGTACAAATTAGTGTGCTTTCAGATAAGAATAAAAACTTCTTGCAAGAAGTTTTTATTATTTTAGTGAGAAATTACCTCTTTCTCAAAAACTACGTTACTTCAGAGGGAGTCGTTTCCTACAATGTTTTATACTATCAACAGCTCTCCGTTGCTTGTTACCAAGTAAGTTTTTATGCTAATATTTGTTTTTAGTCATTACCAAAGGTGTACGATACCTTTAAACTATAGGGCCATAAATACAAGCATGATATTCTCCCTACTTTAGTCCGATTTTCGATTTGTTTGCCCTTGAAAAAATCTGAGAAATTGTGATTAAATAGCCTGGAAAGTTTATTAAAGCCTACACCATGTGTAAATGCAGTAGGTCAGCCCTTGTACTCGATAAAATGCTCCAAAAAGGACCAAATATCATGCCTGTAAATAAAGTAATGCATGCTTCGAGGACTTTACATGTACACAAATGTATTTATGCTTGCCAAAAGTCTTTGCAAATAGATAAATAATTTATATTTGTTTAATTCATTCCATTTTGTGTAACCCTCTCAGCTCTTTTTACAAAGCTTGTTACCATATCCATCAGTATTTCAGCTTGAAAACTGCCCTAAAATGTCTACATTGTTGTAAGATCCTTTCAGAATTGACATGATACTTTATAATGGAGATATTACTTTAGAAGGAGTCTGCTTTTAAATATATGTTCCCCTTTTTACTTCAGTCATTTTGTGTATTCCAAAGGTTTTGTTTGATCTAGTCAATTTAGTAAACTGTTTGATGATTCTATTGTATATGAAACATTGTTGACAATATAGAGCACATAGAGAGAAATTTGTCCTGCTCTTTACCATGTGCTATAATAACAAGGATTTCTCCTCATTGGAGGCTGGGATCAAGTTCTTCCCTGGGGGACCTGAACAAAATGGATTATCTCCAATATAACAAAGTGGACAAATTTACATGTAGACCTGTGTACATAAAAAGAACCTTCAGTTGGAGAATTTTCTTCCTCCATGATTCAACTTACTACTTATAGGCCTATGAGTGAAGGTCTTTGAACAGCCTCAAGCCCCCACTTCCCCCCTGGGGAGTATTTCCATTCCCAACCCACCCTCAACAAGAAAATACTGGATATATTTAACCAAGGCGGCATGTCACTTGGTTTAAGTGAACATGTTCCTAAAATGCCCTTTCATCTTCCTCAAACTCCGCCATTTACAATCCCCATTGACGATGCCTATAAGTACATGTACTGTGGACTTACTGGCTTGTGAAATTACCAATAGGAAGTTATACTTTAATCTTAAGAATTTGTTCAGTCCCATGCATTTGACATTGCCTCATACTGCTTAAAATTCAAGCTGCTGTAGCGCTCCTTACAACTCCATGAAAAGAAGATGGGTCCATTGACGTCATAGACTGATGAGGCTGTGACATTGATGGACCATTTTCCCATCGTTTCTTTCACTTGGATTACTTCTTTATCATAAAGAAGATCTCTTTGGAGACATTTAAAAGCTCCTGAAAAATCTATCCCTCATCCGCAAAGGACACATTTTGAAGAACAATCTCGTAAATTTCATGCAAATGTCTCTTTCTACTTTTGGATACATAAATCAGTACATTGTTTAGCTTGATATGGTTAGACAGGTTGTTGCCTAGTTTTTATGTTTTATACTGTGTGTACATTAATTTCATTTCTTTGTAAAAAGCAAGTCACCCAGGACTGCATCACTTTCAAATAAGATATCGTGTAAATTTGGTCCACACACGCCCTCACACGTTCAAAAGTACTACATATTGATATAATTTTTTAGTAATTGTTTTCTTCTTCTGAAAGACGAGAAGCTTCGATCAAAAATTGATGTCTATATTTTATATGCAATAAGGTTGAAGGATAAAACACATCACTTAAAATGGATATTAGAGAGGTTTCGCAAACATATGGATACGGATACAGATACGATAACCATATTCGTTCACGTTTCGCAATCATAGAGTTATGTGTCAGTCCTAGGCCAAAGTATAGACTCACGTTGGCATAGGTTTGGTGAGCAAAACCAATCCAAAAATATTTTTTGTATGTTCGTGTTACATTGGAGAATTTGATTGAAAAGTATTTTTGTTTAACTGTTTGTTTTCGGACCCACACATTAAATGAAAGCGTGTAAAGAAAGTAGCAGAGATATTCTTTATATAAAAAGTCATATGAATTACAAGTTGTCCCATTATTTGTGAACTTACACCTTTATACCTTCTCAAGCTATCCACTTGAAATTTACACTGGACCATTGAAATGAGGCCAGTGTCGGCAATCTCCAAGAAGAAAAAAAATATTCACATGTTAATTTCCACATAATTTTCTTGGGGACAGTAAGATAAAGTCATGATGCAGCGCAGTTGGTTGCCTCCAAGTTGCCTCTAAAAATTGCTGTGTTTTACATGGCCTTATAAGGTTGTTTGGCTTCTGACTGCTCCCCCCCCTCCAAACAAATATATTGACAACATAGTGAGACCGCCAACATTAGGGTTAGATAGCTCAGTTGGAAGAGCGCCGGCACGTTAATCCGGAGGTCGCAGGTTCAAACCCTGTTCTAATCAATTTTTTTGTTAAACCCCAAATTAAATAACTTGATATTTTACTTGGTCTTTACAGCGTTGGGTTTTAATGAATAATGACAAATCCTAATACACAACTACAGCGGAATAGGAGATGCAAAAATAATAATACATGGAAGGAAGGTTTTTGTTTGGACAGATTGTGAAATATTTGACTCCTTCACATCTGGAAACTTGCTCCATGGCTCAAACCAATCCAATTAGGGTCTTGGTCAAGGAACATTGTCAAGTCCAGCTGAAATTAGTCAGAAATCATTTCTTATGATGAGGGGACATACGTCAAGCTTTCAACCTTGGCACAGAGCACCTGCTAGATCCCTGAGCTAGCTGTAACTTAACTTGGTCATCTGCTTGCTGGTATTACATGACATATGATATGATGAACTGATATAATTCATTTATTGAGATGGGTGCCTGGACTTGGGATAAAGGTCAACATAAATTTGGACCGTGATTAGAACGTGAATATGAATGCTAGGAACTTGGAGATCTTAAAGGCCCTGTACACTATTGGTAAGATCGAAAAACACAATGTTCACATATTCACACAACTTACATGATTTAAAGTAAGTAATGGTAGACAGGGTTCCTTAAAATATTTCTGCCCAAAATGCTATCGTTTCTGAGAAATGAGTAAAACAATAGTTTTTATCACGCGCGATAATTTGAAAAAACAGAAAACACATAAGGTCTCTTTTCACTATTTTCTCGTGACCTTGATGACCAATTAAGCTCAAACTTTCACAGGTTTGTTTGTTCATGCATATGTTGAATCACACAAAATGTGGACACTGATTTTGAGCTGTTACCAAAAGTGTACAATACCTTTAAATTAAGTGAGTTTGACTACAGTGCTAAACAAGATAACTGAAGTAGTAGTTGATGACACTTCAAGTATGTGAACTGGGATGAATTCGGATCTTGCAGGGACTATTTAAAGTTGTTGTGCTCTACTTTGTTTCTCATAACACATTTTGTATGGTTATCATTATTAAAGAGGAGCTCAAGATCAAATTCAGTTATGTTATGCACTCAATTTCAATAGATGAAGTCCTAGTAAAAGTGGGGGAAAAAGACAAGTCTATAACCTCACAATTAAAATGATGGAAAATGAGTGCATCTCAAAACTGAATTTGATCTTACATCAGCCCCATCTTTAACCGTTTTTCTTATAAAGTACATTTTAGATGTGCATTATTGATACAACTTTTCCTTTTTAGGGGAGGGATGCAGAAGGATGACTAATTTTAGGGCTACCGGGGGCAATTTTTTAATGTATCATTAATGAATGGCCATCCCCTCCCACCCCCTCCCCTCCCCTCCCCTCCCAAGCTTTCAAACGAAGTGCCTGGCTGATAGCAGTTTATTATTTTTTTAAACTGAGATTTCTCACATTCCCTAATTGCATTCAAGTATAAACAGCAATTTTGCTTGCCTCCATGTGCCTTAATCAAATTGATTTCAAAGACTTGATTTACAACATTTTCTTTTGGTTTTGCAATCCTTTGTTTTTGTTGTTGCCTTTTACAGCCAGCAAAGAAGTGTTTGGTGTTCCGTATAAAGCATTGCTGGACAGTGAGTTATACAATGGTTGTGTTTCATTTAGTTCATTTTCATGTTTCTTTCGCAAGCACTTGCAGGAGTTTTACTTGCATGAAATCCCAGATCAGAACTCTTCTTGCATGCAAAATGCAAGGC
>JAJGQC010000314.1:0-50000 GCA_021014325.1 Plazaster borealis
TTTTCATCAACACACAATCCAGCTAACCTGTGCACATTTCATTCCCATCCCAGTTTGCATAAACACACCATTCAGCTAACCTGTGCACATTTCATTCCCATCCTAGTTTTCATAAATACACCATCCAGCTAACCTGTGCACATTTCATTCCCATCCCAGTTTGCATAAACACACAATCCAGCTAACCTGTGCACATTTCATTCCCATCCTAGTTTTCATCCCCATCCTAGTTTTCATAAACACACAATCCAGCTAACCTGTGCACATTTCATTCCCATCCCAGTTTGCATAAACACACCATCCAGCTAACCTGTGCACATTTCATTCCCATCGCAGTTTGCATAAACACACAATCCAGCTAACCTGTGCACATTTCATTCCCATCCTAGTTTGCATAAACACACCATCCAGCTAACCTGTGCACATTTCATTCCCATCCTAGTTTGCATAAACACACCATCCAGCTAACCTGTGCACATTTCATTCCCATCCAAGTTTGCATAAACACACAATCCAGCTAACCTGTGCACATTTCATCCCCATCCTAGTTTGCATAAACACACCATCCAGCCAACCTGTGCACATTTCATTCCCATCCTAGTTTTCATAAATACACCATCCAGCTAACCTGTGCACATTTCATTCCCATCCCAGTTTGCATAAACACACAATCCAGCTAACCTGTGCACATTTCATTCCCATCCTAGTTTTCATCCCCATCCTAGTTTTCATAAACACACAATCCAGCTAACCTGTGCACATTTCATTCCCATCCCAGTTTGCATAAACACACCATCCAGCTAACCTGTGCACATTTCATTCCCATCCTAGTTTTCATCCCCATCCTAGTTTTCATAAACACACAATCCAGCTAACCTGTGCACATTTCATTCCCATCCAAGTTAGCATAAACACACAATCCAGCTAACCTGTGCACATTTCATCCCCATCCTAGTTTTCATAAACACACAATCCAGCTAACCTGTGCACATTTCATCCCCATCCTAGTTTTCATAAACACACCATCCAGCTAACCTGTGCACATTTCATCCCCATCCTAGTTTTCATAAACACACAATCCAGCTAACCTGTGCACATTTCATTCCCATCCTAGTTTTCATCCCCATCCTAGTTTTCATAAACACACAATCCAGCCAACCTGTGCACATTTCATTCCCATCCTAGTTTTCATAAATACACCATCCAGCTAACCTGTGCACATTTCAATGAATAAGATAATTACCTTTGGTAATTGGTGATTTATTATTGCAGTATGGAAGCGACAGTGGAAGGAGATGTTGTGTGGGGCTCAAAGTGCAATGACCCCAAACTCAAAAGTAAACTTGCCAGTTTCTTCAAGAGAAAAGGAATTTCAGCCCTTGTTATACAGAGGTACATATAAAATTAATAATAATAAAAAAGTAATAAATAAAAATTGCTGTTTTAGCAAAATGGACTAAAATAAATCAATCACAACCCAACAGTCAGACGTTAGTCTAAGGTTTCTGTCAATTTGGATTGTTACATCAATGTAGTTTGTGTGCCATGTGGGTAAAGCATAATGCGCTATCCACTTTTTTTATAAATTTGTAAATTAATTTTGTTTTATTGCAGGTCCCCGAAAGCTCCGACCCCAAAACCAAGCCACCGAAAGAAAATGCCTGTAAAAATCAAGATCAAAATCATGAAAGAGCAGAAGAGTGTCCAACCTCAGGGTGAGAATGGACAGCGAGGGAAAGTTGTGGATATTGTGAGCCATGAGGAGGAGGAAGAGGAAGAGATGTTTGATGACGTGGAGGACCAAGACTACTCCCCACATGAACCAAGTCGCCATGGCTTGAAGAAGGTATACAGCTGAGCATTTAAATGTTTGCCCCTAAGTCAGGACCCAATTTCATAGAGCTGCTTAAGCAGAAAAAGTTGCTAAGCACAACAGAATTGTGCTTAACAGAATAAGGTTACCAGCTAAAATACCATATTTTGATGTACAAAATGTAACTGGTATCCTGCTTAGTTGTGCTTAGCAGAAAAGTGTTAAGCAATATTTTCTGCTTAAGCAGCTCTATGAAATTGGGCCATGGTGAAATGTACTTGTTTGACTAGATTGCATAAACTTTAACTTGCCTAGATGATTTTTGTGTGAAACACGGATACATGTACATTGTTACAAGCCCAATAGCTACCAGCCCGTGGCACTCTTGACTAGTGTTTGTATGCCAGGCTAGTGATTAAACAAGGCCTAAACAGTGTATCCCCTTGTGTCAGTGAAGCTTTTTAGCTAAAAACTGGTTTTTAGAAATGGAAATAGTGATGGATTTTTTTAGTTCAGCATCCCCCACCCACCTTTTACAGTGTGTATTGTTTTTAAAGAAACTCAATTAAGTTTACTAGGTTTTCTCTGAACCCATTTGTCTTATTAAGTTGCACTGACATTCTTGCCGGTCCGCAATTTCCATAGCATCAAATACTTTGTGACCAAAAAGCAACAATGAAACTTCCTTTTTCTGTGCACTATTGTAGGCATGGCTAGGGCGTCACCTTAAAGGAAAAAAGAAGTCACTGCGACAGAGGAAGAGATCTCTTCCTAAGCCAGAAACAGATGAGGAAGACGAATTAGAAGCAGCTGCAATGGATGAGGAGGAAGAAGAGGAGATTAAAGTGGAGAAAGATGACAAAACTCCTAGGAGAAAGCTACGTCAAACCAGAGCCCGGAAGAAGCGTATCAAACGCTTTAAAATCAAACGGGAAAAGGTTAAATCATCAACGTAAGTGCATGTTTTATAGGATTTTTTGATAGAATTACCTAACATTTGTTGCATATTTTCAGGGCTGTGGTGGAGCACAGCAAAAAATTACAAGCATCGTGCAAAAGATCTTTGTTGTGTTTTCTTTGAGGTAACGTCCGTCGATACATCGATATTACTCAAATACTCGATACTATTTTGACATCTATATTGCCGATGTCACTTTTTTAATCATATCGAATTATCAAAATTTTCGATATATGGAAATTTGATGTATCTAAGATTTTGATGTTCCTAAATGATATCAAAAACACCGAAAGAGTGTCAGATTATCCAGAAAATCTCAGGGTTTTAGTATTAGAAAAGCTGCCGTAGCTTACAACATTTGAGTAGGTGACCAACTGCGCGATAAATTCTCACAGCGTCTGATTGGTGCCGCATCCCACAAGTAAAGCATAAAAAAAAACCTGGAGCCAGACTCTGTAGAACGTATAGCTCTAAATTATGCACTGGGTCTGTATCTAGACTGTATATTATGTACATGTAGTGTATCGCGGAGCCAGACTTCACCTTTTGATGCATGTGTTCTAACTAAACTCACCAAGTTGTGACTTGTGAGCACATGTGGTGGGCCAACTTCTGACGCGACATGTCTAGAGTAGCGGGGCTTTTTTTCTACCTCCATGGTTAGACAGAAAACGAGCTGGATACCTTTAATTTACTGTATATTTTCTTTAAAAATACTATAAGTTAAATAATTAATACCAAGGCAAAAGTTTGAAGCACCACATGCACAATGTTCCACTCTCCAGACTGTACAGCTGCTACACCAAAACACAAATCTCAAAGCCGCCCATGCGCCCTACAACTTGGTAAATTAAGCGCTGCTTTTAGGCTTCACAGGAAATAATCGATATATCGAGTATACTCGATATTGAATTTTCGATATATCGATTATTATAAAAAACTGACATCGACGGACGTTACTTTGAGGAAAGAATACATCATCGAGAATTGTAACAAAAGACCTACAGTATGCCAAAGTTTTATTTATCACTGCTGCATAATTGACTTAAACTTTTTGAGATAAAAAATAGTTATAATAAAGAATGACATTACTTGTTATTTATTTACAGGAAGACAGTTGAGGAACTTTTTGGGCCGGACGCTGTTCTTGCTCGAGTATACTGCTGTCGCAAATGCACAAGCCAGCTGGATTCAGCAGATGTCATGAAAGCCCACTGGCAGACACATCTTGCTGAGGAGGAAGATAGCACTGCTGTTAACAAAGCTGTACAGGATGGATCTTCAGAGGGAGCATCTCAAGGAGGAGAGGAGGTTGACGAGACAAAGCGGGTGGGAGTTGAGGCAGAAGATGGAGGTGATGGTGATCAGGAAGTCCCTGAAGACGTCAAGAGGATCGCTAGGGTCCTTACACGCTGCCCCTTGTGCCAAAAATTGTTCTCCAATATCCTAGCCCACACTGCTTGCCACTCAAATTACCTTTGCGAGGAATGTGGTATTATGTTTCGACAGAGGCGCTCTTTGAAGCTCCACCACCGCGCTGTACATGAGCTGGGGGAGACTGGCCAGCTGCCGTTCATATGTAGCCGCTGTGGGCGTGCCTTTCGCTGGGAAGCTAGCCTGCGCAAACATCGCACGCTACATTCCCAGCATCGCCAGTTTATCTGCCAGACATGTGGCAAGAGCTTCAAAGTCCAAGCACATCTCAAACGGCATGTGATCATGCACGAGGAGGTGAAGCCATTTGTCTGCCCTCACTGCGGTCGACGCTTCACTGAACTCTCAAACATGAAAGTTCATACTCGTGTTCACACGGGGGAGAAGCCATACATCTGTGACGTTTGCCAAAAAGCATATGCCCACAAGGTGAGTCTGAAGACACACAAAAAGAAAGAACATGGGATCGACATGTGGCAGCTTGGTTACATCACACAACCTGTCATTGAATTTGACGACGATGGTAAAGAGACTGAGTACAGCATTGCCAGGAGATCTCGCCGGCCCAGTATGTTCAATTCCTCTGGCAAAAGTAGGAAAAGGAAACACCTTGACGAAAAAGTGACCCCACCCCCTCGAGATGTTCCGATGAAAGCTGAACAAGTCTCCGAGTTTGTCAGAGAGAAGAACCAGGAGAGACACCCGAGGTTAAATGACAGTGCAGAAGAAGTTAACAATGACCCGCCTACGGTTCCTGCGCAACAAGCACCCCAGCTTTATGTAGAACCAAAGATGCAAACTCCAATACAGCAGCACAACACCTACCAGCAACATGCCCAAATCCAGCCTCTCAACCCGCCACAACCAGAGGTTCACCCCCAGCAGCACATGCACCAGCAGCAGCACCACATGCAGATGCACAACCAGTCCTACGGGCACAGCCACCCTAGCGAGTCATCTCAGCAGGTGATGGACGACGATGCAGACAGTGAGCCCTGCTCAGCAGAAGAGGAGGAGAACCCTCGATTGCTTCACGCTGAGCTGATCACCAGTCAGATGCGTCATGCACAGCGCTTACAAATGCCAGAAAATAACAATCACCCATCACAGCCACTGCCGCTACAGCTTCCCCAGTCCCAGTCGCTGCAGCATGGGCAACAGCAGCAGCAGCTCCCACCGCACACCCAGACACAACCCTTGCCACACATCCAGATACCTAGCATGAGGCAGCATCCTCCACAGGCTCACCAGACCAATCAAAGGCCCCCCTTGCCAAGTTTTGAGTCAGTCACCAGCACTGACAGACAGGGTCACACACAGTACCGACAGAGTATGATGAACATGGCAGGCCTGGATATCAATGCTCTAGTTGCTGGAACGATGCCATATATGTACTGGGGATCGCAGCAATATCAAGGTGCCCCTTCCTACATTCAAAGGAATAACGAAGACACTTCCATGGAAAGTCCCAAACAGTGAGCCTATAAAACAGAGTACCAAATGAATCAAAATGTTTAGAGGGACCATGAAATGTTCATTATTTATGCATGCTTTAAAATTAAGGAAAAAAGGACAAGTATTTATGACTTTAACTTAGTAGTTTTAAATTTTAAGTCGTTGAATCAATTTACACCGTGTATTTGGCAATCAACATGTGTACACATGTTTTTCATTGTATATATGAAGAAACAGTTATGCATGAATTTTTTTGTAAAGACTTGCAAGCTTCTTATGCCGTTATTTGTTGACATGCCTGATATAGTTTTTATTCTTGTCTAGGCTTTGGATTAGCCTTCAATAATTATGAACCATGCAAGTTTGCTGAGTTCATAAATGATTAGCTCAAAAGTTATGATTAAAGCATAAATGTGATTCCCGTCACAAATAATAATAATTTATTGAATTTATATTGCGCTCTCTTCAGGACCAGCCTGCCCGAGAGTGCATAACAATACAAATACCAGTACATGCAACGTGATAGTTTGTGATTGGTTACTTGCTTTAAGTTTGCCTTGCGGATAAATCTTGTGCATTGACATCACCCCAATCCTTGCACCATCTTAAGATATAAACAATTATTATGAAACAAAAGGGACGCAAAGCTGTGTGCATGGAACACAGGATGGGCCATAGAACAACAAACTAGTCCAGTGACATTATGCATAATAGGGTCCGTTTACCATATCTAACTGACTGATCACATTACATAAATACTGTCCCTACCTAAGGCCATGTAAAACTCATTGATGCATTACAATAAATAGACATTCAGTATTCACTGCCTTGCAAACATTACAATAAACTGTATGCTGTTTAAAAACATCACATAATTAGTTATTTCTAATGTGATACTGATATTGCCATGTTCTCCATCTGACCACGAGTAACAAGAATATAAAGAAAGATGATATTGTTAATCTAAGGGTTGTCCCGTAGGTTGGCATTTAGATGTATAACATTTGTGTGTTCTGAGGGAAATCCTGTAGTTAGGCAGATATGGGTAAAAATTACTTGTTTTTAGACTGAAACATAAGTCAGACCATTCTACCTCCATGGTCAGACATTAAACAAAACGATATGCACTAATTTGATTTTAGCAATTGTCTCCACTACTCTGTGCAAAGAATAATTACCACACAACCTAAGGGGGAACATAAAGAAATTCTGCAAATAAAACAAAGGAATGTGCATTTCACATACTGCATTAATTCACTTAAAGTGAGCTATAAGCAAACATTCACAACAGTTATTTCAATTTTATTATTAGAAGTATTTATTTATATGCATTTATTATAATAGAAACTTTGTATTTTTATTGAACTATTTTTCTCTCTCTTTTTAGCCCTTTAGAGACTGCTTTTCTGCAAATCCATCGCAGTTTATCCAGACATGCCTGGTTTTTAAATATTTTTTAATCCAATGAAATAAATCTCCCACTCAAAAAAAGGTGATACATATATGTTTTATGTAGAAATGATTAAAGCTTTGAATTCCGGGAAAACTATCAGTTCCTTTTTGACTATTGGGGCTGAAAGGGTGGTCGAACTTAAGGGCATAGATCTGCGTTGTGGTTGTATATACTATTGGTTGACGCCACTTTTGAGCTACTGTGGCCTTCAATTCAACTCCAATTCAACTTTCATGACAGAAATGTCAGGATGAATTTTATTAGAAGCCATTTTATAAGAATTCACTCCTAAAAAAAAAGTGTTAAATATAAGCTAATTTTTTTCATGAACTGTGTCAGGTAATTCACTCAACATGTACTCACTTTTGAATAAACAATATACAGTATAATGGGGTAAAAAAAAACCAGAAATCATGTGCATCAGTAATTACTTTTAGGGGTGTATGCAAGTGTTTTTTAAATTGATGCAAATGAACTAACTTTCTATGCTTTGTCTTAAATCATTAATCATCCAGTTCTAGAGATTATGAAATTTTTTGTAAATTGAAAAGGAGTCGTAAAGTAAACCTCTAAATAGTAACCAGAGAATGCTGTGTGCGTAGTTGGGCCGTTCCAATTTTATTAGTTGGTTTTCAGATAGCGGCGACTTATTTTCTTGAAAAATTGAAGAATTTTTTTGGGGGAAATCCATACTCTGATTCATCCCTTCATTCATTCATTTTTTGAACATTTATTTCCAATTCGCGGAAACAATAATTAAAATAATAAAAATGAACAATTAATTATGTTATTAAACAATTAGAAAGATGCAAAATACTTTAATAGGCTTATTAGAACTGACACAGAATTGCGAGACGGAGACACATCCCCAGGGGCGGATCCAGGATTTTCCAAACGGGGGGGCGTGAAAATATACCAAGCAGCAAAATCTTCCCTTCCCCATTTCTCCCCCCCCTTCTCTCTCTCTCCCTCTTTTTTTCTTTTCTCCCTCATTTTTTTATTTTTTTATATGAAAATGTGGGGGGGGGCGTGCGCCCCCCACGCCCCCCCTGGATCCGCGCCTGATCCCTAAGCAGATCTTATGATTGTTGGCAGACGGTTTTAGATAACACTTATCATCATCATTTTTATTTCATCATCAACTTTTTCAGCACCTAACAAATCCCTACACCAACTAATAAAATCAGAATGGCCTTACATTTATCTGTGCAAAATTGCTTTGAGGCAAATTCATAATTATATAATACAGGCATGTCACAAGGACTTGTTTTTAAAGAAGGCAAGCACAGCAGACAGGAACGACAATTGTGAGCTCAGCATTCTCTGTATTCTTTCTGTATGGTCAAGTGCCATTGCATATATATATTTGTGATCCATCTGTGCGAAATGCCCTGGTGTATATTGCTTGTGATTAGTTGTCTGTTAGGGTTCCAAACCAAAGAGAAAGTATGGGGTAAGATTTTAGTGTATTCAGTGGCTAAGGCACTGGTGGATACAATGTTACTATAATATGTCAATGAACTGTTGTTTCAGAAGATTCTGGGAGTTTAATCTTGTCCAAGTTGAAGATGTTAGTCTTGCCAGATTTATGTGTTTTTGATTTCTTTTTCCAAAAAATGTGAAAATCTTTTATAATGCAGTGCTTAGCTGGTATAAAGGGCAACATTTAGTTTATTTTATATATCTACTACATGTAGCTGTTTTCTTTTCGTATCAAAGTCAATGTACATGCCTGCAAAAATATTTTCTGAATAGTGCTATACTTGAAAGTGTGTTATCAATACATTATGATTTGTCATGTCTTGCCATAGAATTGGACTTGACTGTTTGAATTCAATGTTCAGTTTTTGATCATGCCATTTACCAATGCTCTGTTGGTGCTTTTAATATTTATAAATGCATTTACTATTTTTTGAATTTTATTGTGCTTGGTAGAGATAGCTGTATTTACTATAAACTTTAAATATCCTTTCAATTTTTTTTCGTTTCTTTTAGAATAGTGTCTTTATATTACAAATCTTGTTATCATTTCTTTTCGTAGTGATTAATTTAACTCCAGCTCCCTTGTGTGACTTACCAGGGGCCTTTTACAAACCTAGGATTAGGTTCCAGCTCCGGCAACATTTTTTGTGCATTGTGCATTGTGCATTGTGCTTCAACATCAACCGGAGCCTGGAGCCTCACCCAAGGTTTGGAAAACACCCTAGGATTAAAATCCAACATGATATGGTAATGCAACACCCATACCGGTAGACTCTGATGGTGCGGTCAGTGTAGGGGTGCGGTCCCGAGTCCCAACAGAATCAATATGCAGTTGAATTTTGAAGGGTTAGGAATGGTTCTAAGGGTCAAATTAATCATGTTTTGATTTTTACAATTTGGTTTGCTATTTACAAATTAGAACAAACGTCATTTTAGATGTTGATGTCTATGAAAGTTCTTGCACATAGACAAGTACTGTTGAAAATAGATCTGATAGCATGATGTTTATAGAGTAGGATTTGACTGTCGGTAGATTTTCTTCTGGTAATCTGTAAATTGTTAAAGATTTTATAAAGAAATCTTAATATAAAACAAAATATGCCATTAAAAATGAAATGGGTCAAGCTAAAGAAACACATTAAGGTTAGATTTGTTAATACATGAATTAGTGGTAATAATTTCCGTTATTGACACTCCCTCTGTCTGACCATTTAAAATAATTCACTCTGGTTTTTAATCATGTAGAAAGACTATGCCAGCATGCAAGAAAAACTATGCTATGTATCATATGGTGATTGCATCTACAGAGTACGCAGTTTCTGTTCCACCACATCAATTCAATGGGAGCAGGAGGGATAATTACAGATACGAGTAGGGTTCAACTTTGAGAGTTGAGCTGTGAAGTTAAAACAGTATTACTTTGCACATTTGTTTGCCAAACCAGGAATCAGTTAATGGCTACATTTATTCAAACATAGCTTTACATATCAGTGTTGGAGGTCTCGGTCTCGGTCTCAGACTTTGAGGTCTTGACTCCAACACAGCTACATATGTCAGGAGGGATAATTACGGATACGAGTAGGGTTCAACTTTGAGAGTTGAGCTGTTGAGTGATCTCGTTCTCAGACTTTGAGGTCTTGACTCCAACACAGCTACATGTGTCATGAGGGATAATTACAGATACGAGTAGGGTTCAATTTTGAGAGATGAGCTGTGAAGACAAAACAGTATTATTACTTTACACATTTTTTTGCCAAACCAGGAATCAGGTAATGGCTACATTTATGTATTGGCAGCAGATTGCACCACATCACCTTAGAAACCCTTACAAGGTGCCCATACAAAATTTGTCTCATAATTTAAACATAGCTTCACATATCAGTGTTGTGAGGTCTCGTTCTCGGTCTCAGACTCCGAGGTCTTGACTCCAACATATGTTGTGAACAAAATGACTCTTTGATACGCCAGTCTGGTGTAAATAAAGCACTAAGAACTGGGTGTTATTGTTGTATGCAATTTACATGTATCTTGACAACTTTGAGTTTCAAATGTCCTCGATTTGTTGAAGACATTCGTTTGCAACAGCTAATTCTATTTCATCATTTGTTAAAGACATGTTACAGGATTGTAATTATAAACAAAATAAAAAACAATCTGAAAAATCTTAAGGCATTGTCACATGTAGCCCTAGTAGGACTTTTCCTCTATCCTGTTCACATCACTAAAGTATTTTTAATAAAAGTGAACTTTCCCCAGGGCTTTATCATGGGTTTAGTAGAGGTGCTTTAAAAGACTGATTAAACTGTGTATTTGAACATTTTGAGCAGGATTTTGTCCTCCATCTTCCTTTTCATACTGTACACAATGTATGTACACACTTCACGTAATAAAGTTCTTAAGGTGTTTTACAGGCCTGGACTTACACGGAGGCCGTGGCCTTCGTTGTCCCTGTTCTTTGCCTTGGTGCCCCTTCAAAAGTGTCTCATAGACTTTAAGTTCTTCCAATGTAAGTGCCCTTTGCAAAATGAAAATGGCTTTGCCCTCTCAAAGATGAATTTCCAGGCCTGGTTTTACATTATTATTCCTGTTCATCAGACATACTTACAGAACTCCTCAAACTTTCTCAACTCCATACAACCACAAGCTGCTGAAATTAGCACTAAGGGGTTATTCCAACACAATAGGCCTACCGTCTCAGCCCTCTCAGGTTCCCATTTATTTCCCTGGGTTAAGAGAAGCAATTATGGTTAAGTGCCTTGCTCATCAGAGACATAAGTGTCATGACTAGGAATGCAAACCCACACTTTAAGGATTCAGCCATTGGAAGATGAGTCCGGTGCACTAGACCGCTCGGCCATGACTTGCCACATTTAGCTGATTGAATAATAACCCTTCCCGAGCAGATAACAAAAAGTTAAATTTCCAATAACAAATACCACATGCAGAAGTTCTGTACTGTGTGGTGCAAAGTGTATTTTCAACATTTCAAGATCAAAATATGCATTGAGTATCGTGTCTTTTGAAGATTTTGCAATAAAGTATGTGTTCACAATATGATATCATTGGTCTGAAAAGTTAAGTTATTTAAAAACCCTCTCCAATCCAGTTGTATACATATTGTTCCATTGTAGGCCTGCATACTTAATATAAAGGCAACATAGTTTCCCTTTAGTAATCAGCACCTAATACTTGAGGGAAATTTACATTTCTTCTGGAGCATTTTAAGGGGCAATTTTAGTCCTGCAAATGGAAGCTTTTGCTTGATTCAGCAATACATTTAACCTAACAAATCCAGCTTGGCTTGGTTTCAGGCAAAGAAAACAAATCAATAATTTGAATGAAAAGTCTCCTAAATCCAATTTCAGTTTATGCTGACTGAGAACTTACTACCAAACCTTGAGTTGTCATAAATCCAATTTCAGTCTGCTTAACTGAGAACTGCCAAACCAATATAGACAGGCGCAGATCCAGGATTTTTTTAAGCAGGGGGGCACACCTAAATTTTGTAAATGTCAAAACATCTATTCCTTGCCGTAACCCACATGTTCCATTAGTTTTTGTAGTATACATATAAACCAATGGAACATGTGGGTCATGGCACAGGAGGCCATTGTGACCAAGTTTGATCTCGGGCTGACATGGATGATGCATAAATTAACTGGGGGAGGGGGGAGGGGGGTAACATTGATTCTACAGAGATATACAGTCCTTTTACGACTGGAGAGTGTGGTGGTTCAAGTAACTACATGTACCTGCAAATGTTACTGTGTGCCATACCCTTGCCATGTTTGTAGAAACAGCATTCTAGCCAGGATAGCGCAGGGCATTTCTACAAGACCAACCAGTGGCTGAAGCACAAAGTTTTGATTGAAAATTGTTTTAACTTTCTGACATTATTGGCCCATGCCAATAAGTCATCTGGGTGTTAGATTTGAATAATGTCTGGTACAATGACTTGCTTGATCACAAGTTACCGCTTAAATCTGAATTCCTGAGGCTATCGAGACAGTTGCTATGTCACATGGTTCGGGGCAAGCTTTTGCGCAGTTCGCAAGAGACGGTGAACAATTTTGAATGAATGTGTATGGCACAATGGTACCAGGGTTTGCTCATCTGGAGGTGTCTATGCAAAAGCTTGCCCCGAACCTATTGACATAGCAACTGCCTCTTTAGTCCGAGGAATTCAAATTTAAGTGGTAACTTGTGACTAAACAAGTCATTGTACCAGACTTTATTCAAATCTAACTCGCAAATGGCTTATTTAGACATGAGAAGTTGCGCATTTTTTCAGTTTTACTCCATGTTTACTTGAGAATATGAGTTTGAATGACATATTAAAAATCAAGCTTTACAGGATACAGTAAATAGTAAAATTGCTCACACTTGCCAAGATCTCACTTTTTTTGTCAGCATGGCATCGTTCAACCATTCAACGCATCACTTTTAGCTTCATCCCGTCTCAAAATTAAAGTCTTTTGTCAAATTGTCCCACAATGTTCAAGGTACGCACGTGGAAACTTGTATACAAATGTATCAAAATCTATCAGAATGGGGCTTTCAGAAAGTATTATCTGGCCAACAATGTTCCCGTTTTCAGTGGTAAACAAAAATATTGAAGACAACCATCAGCCTGTTGTCCAATTTTGAAACAGGCTTTGCGGTAGTCATAACAAATACGTAGTTGTACCTCAATTTTTAATTTTTTTTATTGCAGAATGTTGCTTCAACCTCTCCTCTCCTCTCTCTATTGGGTCAAGTTTGGGGGTAAATGCACCCATCCCGATCCCCTGGCAAACCCACATACGTGTATTTTACTGTGATTTAGAACAGACAGTGCTCTTATGTATGTGGCACTTAGGCCAGTAGTGTTTTCATTTATTGGATCATCACAACATTAAGTAAAACTGCATGTTTCTTATATAATTCTTTGTACTGGATGTTGGAATAAAATACTTGACAATTTGAGGAATTTAAGGATTAAAAGTTGTACTTTAAGTTAGGTACATTTCTGCCTCAATGAATGATGGAAAATCCGAATGATTGATGCTTTAAAGGCACTGGACACATTTGGTAATTACTCAAAATACATATTAGCATAAAAATTTACTTGGTAACGAGCAACGGAGAACTGTTGATACTATAAAACATTGTGAGAAACGACTCCCTCTGAAGTAATGTAGTTTTTGAGAAAGATGTAATTTCTCACTAAAATATTTGAATTTGAAAAAGACTTCAGGCCTGAAGCTGTTTTCAGGCCTCTGAAAGCTCACAAATTTGTGAACAAAGGGTGGTTTTTGTTTCATTATTTTCTTGCAACTCCGATGACCAATTGAGACGAAATTTTCACAGGTTTGTTATTTTATGCATATGTTGGGATACACCAAGTGAGAATACTACATGTAAGGACTACATGTATAATGAACTTGTATGGATGTTAACTCAGTGATCAAGGCAGCCCCCCCCCTTTCATATGAAAATATCTCTAAAAAGTAGTATGATGAGGATCTGAAGGTTTATAGTGGATGCTTCTGGGTGGGCATTCGTCCTGATGGAAAGTTATCAACTTCCTTGACAGGCTGTTGGACACTATTTTCCATTTCAATAAAATGGTCTTTCTTCAGGTGTCTCTTCAGGCTTACATTGTGGTTAAACACCTGATTGCAGTGATGGCAGCAATATGGCTTCTCTCCTGTATGGATTCGTAGGTGTCTGTTCATATTACATTTCTGTGCAAAGCCCCGACCGCAGAACGAGCAGGAATAACGCTTCTGCATTGCATGGATGGCAGTGTGCTTCTGGAGTCTCCCATTAGACTTGAAGGCCTTTCCACACTGCTCGCAGACATAGTTCCTGGCCTTATTGTGCAGCGGCCGGTGTATGCACAACGCCTGTACTGTACGGAAGGTTCTATCACAAAAATTGCACGAGTACGGCATCACACCTGACCGGTCAATCTTGTGGTAGCCAATATGCACTCTCAGCTGCTTTTGGCAGGCAAATCCTTTCCCGCAGTCTTCGCAGATGTAGTTCTTAATCATGTGTGTCTCAAGGTGATTTTTAAGATCTTCAACGTACTCGTTGCACTGTGGACAGCATCTCAGGATGATCGCCAACTCTTGAATGTCCACCTCACTGACCTGCTGGTATAGGGTCAGGTCAATTTCAATGTGTGTGAATTGCGTCTCCCCGTCCTCCTTGATTGTGTTGGTGTTGGTGGTGTCTGGAATACTGATCGGCAGATGGGCGGTGATGGTATGCATCCGGAGGTTCTCCGATTCCTGAAACTGCTCTCCACAGGTGCGGCAGGTGAACATCTTTGGAAGGTCCTGGTGCTGTATCTCCTTCAGGCGTTTGTTGAATATCAATGCCTCCCTGAGAGTTGAAACAAAGAATTACATGTAAATAACACGGCCATTGCATAATTATTAAATCAAAATCGAATCAAAAATATTTGTTTAATCTTGAGATTTCAGTAAGTAATCCCCATCGAACAAACTCTTAAAAGGCATTACCTTTCAGCAGCATCCATATTCTTCCCTGGTCGTCCTCTTTTCCTCTTTGTTTCTATGTTGTTCTCTTCAGATTTATCTTTTTGGATCCCATTTGAAGTCTTGGATATCTGCTTTTTCATCACAGCTTTAGATCTTTGTTTTGAGGTTTTTGGATTAGTATACCTTTTTTCTGGCATTTTGCTTTGTGAACTGTTTTGAGGATCACACACACTCGACGGGTGGCCTCTACCTCCAGCAGTCTTTAAGGATTCTTCTGCTGAAGTCGCTGGACTTGTAGGCTCATTAACTGTATCAGTTTCATTTTGGAGTGCAAGCTTTTCAATAAGATCTTCAGTTTCTTTAGATTTGCTAGTGTTCTGAGAACAAGTAGCTTCCGCTCTTATTGTGGATGATGTTCCTTTATTGACAATCTTCTGTGTTGATCGATTGCTCCTCCTGACTTGTTTCACGAGATTGTCATCATTGGAAAGTTCCTTGCTCTTAACCCCCTGAAGAAAAAAGAGGGAATTATTACCATGCATAAAAGGCAGCATTTGAGATGGGACAAATCACTCTGCTTGACTTGACAGTTTTCCACTCATTCTCCTCTTTTAGTACTTGCCTTTTTAGGGGTTTCGACCCTTCCGTCTTTTTTTTTTTTTTTTTCTTTCCACCCAAATGCTAGGTTTTGTGCACAAAATTTTTGGTAGCGCTGTCAAAATAGTCGCAGACAGTGTTCCAGTTTTGTGTAGTCAACCATACACATGAAATAACAAACCTCTGAAAAACCATGCACACTTTTCAGTTGTTGCGTTTTATTTTAGGTTTTCAGATACAGTTTTCTCGAATATGTCAATTTCAATGGAAAATTTTTCACAGGAAAAATAGTTCTAAATGTAGTATGAACTTCATAATCAGTAAGCTTTCAGACTATAACAAAAATGTTTTTTATACAAGTTACCGATCCTGTATAATACCTTTAATTTCTAGTTTAATTTGATATTGTAAAATTGTATTAACAAAAGTACGGGCATATTACTTTCCATAAGAGTTTCTGGATTGAAGTTTGCCATCTGTCAATGAGTTCAAGCACCATCGAACCATCGAACAGAATCACATTGTTTAGTCTTGAACAAACTTTGACAGGGGTGTTACTATCGCCATCGGGAATAACTTACCAAGGAAGTTCTCTTCTGTCGATTCAAACCCCTGGATGATTTCTGTCTCCTTTGACTTTGTCTTGGCTGTACATGTATGCATTGAGACTTTGTTGATCTGCAGTAAATAAAATGAATTGTTTGATTTTGAGTGAACTGAAAATGCTAAATTAACCCTCCATTCAACATCATCCAATGTAGTTTTGAAAGATAGACCAACAATACCAGCATGCAATTAAGATATTGTAACACTTAAAATATGAGGGTGTCACATAGAGGTGGTTGATGAAGATAACCAATAACTCATATAGATTGTTCTCTTTGGGCAAAGACACAGGATTTTGTTATCACAACTGTATGGCTAAACAAAGAGTACAAGTTATCATCGAGTAGTAGCGTAGTGTATGGAAGGCAAGAATAGAAAGAATAAGAATGAAAACAAGACATTAATATATTGGTCTGTCTGATCACTGACATGGTCAGTGCATGGAGGAAGGTCTTGGTTCCAAGACCCTTCAGTTGTGTAGTCACGAACACATGTAGTCATGAAAACCTAACTGCTATCGCCCCCACGAACTGCTCACCGCCAGAGGGCACTATCATTCCTGAGAGGTTCGTGGGGTAATAGCGGATACAGGAATTATAGCGCCCTCTTGCAGTGACAAGGCTTTTTCGTGACTATTCATTGATTACACAACTGAAGCATCTTGGGGAGGAAGGGTCTGTGTGACATAGTCAGTGGGATGGTCCATAGGTCATACAACCCAGACAGCCAGTCTAGACACTGGTCATCTGGGGTGGACATTGGAATGATCTATGGTGGTAGGGCACCTTTTGGCTTGTGAGACTGAGGCGAGTGTGGGGTGTGACAAGATACAAGCTTACAATATTATGATATAATGTGGCGAGTGTACTTCACTAATTTAGTCAACCCTCTCAGATGTACTGTCCGACTGTTTTTTTTATTATAAAATAAAAACTAACAAACAATCAAGAGGTAAAATAAATAAGTATATGTATGTCTTACCTGTCCACCTCACTCTGTGGTTCACAGGGATGCAACGTTTCCTCCTGGGCCAGATCTTTCTCAAGCCTACATGTTAAAGACATAATTCAAAATACATGTAGACAAATCAGTTTAATATTCCCTCACATATCTGATATTGATTGAATTACCAAATAAGGTTAATAATGCTTCTTTTGTAGCATGCAAAATAAATATTTTAGTTTTTGTTAGAAATTAACATCCTTTTGAAATAATCAATGTTGGTAAAAAGTTTCTTTTTTGTCATTTAGGCCTATTTATTTAAATGGATGCATCTATTTTGAAAAATGTAACCAAGTATTGTGAAGTGGCAATAATACAGGGTATAGGCCTAACGCCCCTTTTCAGGGTTTGGTTTCAAAAAGAGAAAACATTCAGTGTGACATTAGTTTCGTCTTGTCACGACAGTGATTTGTATACTGTACTGACATCACATTTTTGCTTGGACTGCATGTACATGGAACTAAAATGACTGATTCATTACCCGATTACCGGACTTATCTAATCTTAGCTTTTTGTGAAATCTGACCCAGGAAATTTGTAATGGTCAAAGCCAAAATTCAAACCTGGGTTTATTTAAACAACTCTAAAGCCAAAAATAAGAGCTCTCAAATTGTTATACAGTCACCCCTCGTTATAAAGAGCACTGTTATAAAGAGGTTCTGCTTATAAAGAGTACATTCTCAAGTCCTGAATCACAAATTTCCACTCTGTGTTTCTTTGTTTTGATGTCCTCTTATAACAATGTTCCTGTTATAAAGAGGTAATTTGGCCAGTCCCAGCGATCTTGTTATATAACGAGAGTCGACTGTAACAAACAATTGGGGCCTACATGTGTAAGGTAAGCATTTCACAACGTTTAAAATTGTTATGACATCACATCCCATTGCTTGATATATCATGTTTTGAGTCTTCGCTTTTAATGGTTTTTCACTATTTCCAAGAACTGTCTACAATTAAACCCTTTTTATACTAAATTTGTTCACACCTGTCTAAAAGAAAACTGATGAAGACTTCATCCACACAAGATGATCCACCATCACCATCAATTTGTTTGCTGTACTCTTTAAACATTGATGAACAAAGGGCTCTTGCTCGTAGATGTTCCCATCTTATACAGTCTTTGTGAAGAGTTATCAAGATGGAATTAGAACTTTGGATTGGCACTTGACTCCAATAATTGGTTGCAACCTTCTCCGTAGTACAATCCATTATAATAAACAATTCCCCATCTGGTAGTTCCACATAATTGTATACATGTATCTCTGTAAAGGGAAAAAGTTAAGAACGAAAAATTAATTAATATCATGACACATTATGTGTAAGACCAACAATGTACATGTAGTTCTTATAAACAGACTGGGTGGAGCTTCGGCTGTAGCCCGCTAACCGGCCATTCCCGCTTGTGGACTCACTGCATGGGTGTGCTTGTTGTATTGTCTTGGCGCTCAGGCTGTACATACAGTACATACAACAATGTCCGTGGTACTGTACACTGTACATCGAACGTGTACAGTGTGTACAATGTGTGCACGTGTGTGCATACAATGTACAGTGTACAGTAACAAGTGCATTGTTGTATACTGTACACGTACATGTACTGTATACAAAGTACAGCCTGAGCGCCAAGACAATAATACAAGCACACCCGTGCAGTGAGTCCGCAAGCGGGAATGGCCGGTTAGCGGGCTACAGCCAAGGCTACAGCCAAAGCTCCACCCAGTCTGTTTTTCCCAGGTTTACGCTGATTGGTTGAGATGTTTGCTTAGTGCGGGGTTTAAATCCTCAACCATAGTCTGGTATTCGTCTGGTCTACGTTTGGCATTTCACTCAGTCTCTGGTAAGTTTTTGTCTTTTTTTTCTTCTAAATATTTTCTCAATGATGTTTCGAGTGTTATGAATGCATTCATTACACATTCAAGATCAAATCCGTGTTCTTGGAATGTGGGTCATGATTTTGAAAGTGGTAAAAACTGGGCAAATCTGGGCACTAGTCTCTAAAATAAAATTCACATTTCACATTTCGCACTGTATTACCATAATCCAACTCGTAACCCTCCGGTCTGCGACTGTCGGGAGGATGGAGGGTTATGACTATCGCAACTATGAAAGAGAGTGAAATATCTTTCATTTTCATAAAATTTATTCTGGCTGTGAAGCCAAGGACTCTCACAAAAGTGAACTTAATCACTGTACTTGCCAAGGCCCCAATGGAGAGAAGACAAGGAAGGAAGATTCAGTTTTAGATGTGGGAGGAAAACCCCGGAGGATTTCTTCCAGGGAAAACCCACGCAGTCAGGTAGGGACTGAAAACCCAATCCACATAGTGCTCCAGGCGTGATTTGAACCGGGGTCCTAGAGGTGGAAGACAAGGAAAGGTGGCACTAAACACCAACCCGACCACCACCTGGCCCAATATAGATATTTCATTTTTAATACCAAATGTTAAATATGGTATGGTATAATTATTAATGGCACCGTCCATGCGCAATGTGCCTGGCGATGAACTTGTGTCAGATAACCGCGGACAAAAACAATGATAAACTGTAATGTTTGTTCACTTTTTTGCTTGAAAAATTTGAAGTTTTTGTGCACGTTCCAGCTCAACTATAGAATGCAGGGCCACTTCAGAGCTGTACATAAGCTGTATATAAGAAAACACTGGTGAAGAGGGATTGTTTAACAAAGGGAAATATAGTCCACACACCAAGTGGCCCTGCATTCTATAGTTACTCCCACGTTCCCAACTAGCCCTGGTAGGACGTCAGTCAGTGCCACTGCACTGACGTCCTGGGTATAAAGATCCTTTACAATGCGAACAAAATTTTGAGTAACATTTTAAAATATTTGTACCTAATTTGAGAAGCTGAAACTCCATTCACTTATTCTTGGTGCCTTTAATTACACTTTTGCTGAGTTCAAAACCTATCAAATACATCCATGAATGACATTATTTCCGAAAATAAGTCCAAGTTGTGCGCTGGCGCTGTGACTCCGTCGTGTTGCCGCCCGGAAGAAAAAGCGTTCAGTGTTACGCAGAGCTACGGCTCTGGTGTTACGGGTTAGACAGCGCCCTCTTTTGTGGACTTGGTTCCATGTCAGTTGAGGTTGTCGCAACGAATGTGTCAATTTCCATTTTATTTTCACAATAATGTCATCCAAGGATAAAATTGGCAATTCTGAATAGAGCAGGCGTAAGGTTCAGGACACAAGGAACATGTGGGTCACGTTTCAGCTTCCTCAAAAAGGTAAAAATATAATAAAAAATGGTTATAAATTTTGTCGCAATGCCTGAGGACCTTTATACCCTGGACTCCGTCGCGTTGTATGCAACGGAGGAGTCCAACCTGGGCTAGTTCCCAACCAACTACCAAGCACATACAGGTAGAAATGAATGTTATTGTGAATATTTCATGATGAAGTGAGTTTACTGGCCGGACCGGACACATGACTTCCTAATAAATAAAACCTCTGGCCAGCCCCACGGTCCAGTGTAAATTTTGGGCCCTGTACGGGCAGCACTGAAGTAGCCCCATTAATAGTGCCAAATTCTCTGGACTTCCTCCGATCCTTGGCCCTACGCCCACGTACCTCCAGGAGGTGACATTTGTTTTCGAAAAGAAACTCACGTTTTTATGCCGAGATTTTTTCCCCAGTTGTCACTTATTGTAGCTCATTTGTGGACAGCACATTAATTCGAAATAGAGCTTGCTCTTTTTGGTGTAATTTATGAAGAAAATCGGCGGCGTTACTGACACGGTTTGACTGCCCGGCATCCGCGATTTTGCTAATGCGCTATGGTCTTGGTGCGAGACGTTTCTCGTTTACCTTCTACGCACAGCGCGGCCGACGACCCGCTCATTCAACTCGCCAATAGCGCGGGGCGGTTCGTGGGCTAAAGTCAGGTGTTCGTGGCGCGCTATTGGCGAGTTGAATGAGCGGGTCGTCGTCGCGCTGTGCGTGAAAGGTAACGAAACGTCTTGCACCAAGACCATAGCGCATTAGCAAAATCGCGGATGCCGGGCAGTCAAACCGTGTCAGTAACGCCGCCGATTTTCTTCATAAATTACACCAAAAAGAGCAAGCTCTTTTTCGAATTAATGTGCTGTCCACAAATGAGCTACAATAAGTGACAACTGGGGAAAAAATCTCGGCATAAAACGTGAGTTTCTTTTCGAAAACAAATGTCACCTCCTGGAGGTACGTGGGCGTAGGGCCAAGGATCGGAGGAAGTCCAGAGAATTTGGCACTATTAATGGGGCTACACTGAAGTAGCCCCGGCCCTGTGCACTTGTGTGGCCATTGGCCAAGGATTGATTCAGCTTGGACACACAACAAGTGTTGAAGTGGGGCAGCATGCCCACACTGCTACTGCTAAAGTGCTAGTGCTACCACTGCCCGCCCGTGGCTGCTGTGCTAGCCCCATGTAATGTGCCAATACATGGGGCTACCGTACCGGCTATGGCTGTGCATGCTGCGAGAGAGGAAGGCAAGTGTTGGACTTTGCAAGCAATGTAACTAAAGTTAACAACCAACTGTGAGTTTTCAAGAACATTAATTGAACTTACCTTTGAATTACAGGGTGGCTTCAAATCAAGAGGCCTACCTACCTCTCCGAGGTCAGAGCGCTAAGTTAGGAGGTTTTAGCAATTGTTACACACACCAAAGCTGTGTATTGAGTATAGATTGTGTACCGCCCTCTCGGGGCAGCAGTGAAGTAATCAAAACATAATGACGGCCTCGGGGGGGAGACTCGGGGAGACTCGGATTTAGGGAAGGGGGGTTCTTACAAGGGGTGCATCATTTTTTTATAGGGAAGTCACTTCTGAGCAATTAAAACTGTAGTTTTTGTAAGCATTTTACCTAAACAAGCCCTTTTTGGTAAGATACATTGTCTGTGTGTAAATAGAAAATACTTATAAAAACACTGAAAGTACTATAGAAAGCTTGTAAAGTGTAAAGTATCTTACAAATAGTGACAGGGTTAGTGTTGTACTAAATCACCATTCTCCACACCCTAATCCCAACAACAATCCCAAACTCTAATTCAATCCCAACAACACCCCTAAACCATACCACAAAACCCCATCCCCAACCCATACCACAAAACCAACCCAACCAGAAAACCCAATCCCTGACCCACACCAAAACTCCAATCCAACCACAAAACCCCATCCCCAACCCATACCACAACCAAAACCCAGCCACAAAACCCCATTCCCAACCCATACTGGAACCCCAACCCAACCACAAAACCCCATCCCGAACCCCAACCCAACCATAAAGCCCCATCCCCAACCCATACCACAACCCTAACCCAACCACAAAACCCCATCCTGAACCCCAACCCAACCACAAAACCCCTTCCCCAACCCATACTGGAACCCCAACCCAACCACAAAGCCCCATCCCCAACCCTTACCACAACTCCAACCCAACCACAAAACCCCATCCCGAACCCCAACCCAACCACAAAGCCCCTTCCCCAACCCATACCACAACCCTAACCCAACCACAAAACCCCATCCTGAACCCCAACCCAACCACAAAACCCCTTCCCCAACCCATACTGGAACCCCAACCCAACCACAAAACCCCATCCCGAACCCCAACCCAACCACAAAACCCCTTCCCCAACCCTTACCACAACTCCAACCCAACCACAAAACCCCATCCGGAACCCCAACCCAACCACAAAGCCCCATCCCCAACCCATACCACAACCCTAACCCAACTTACAGAGGCATCTCAAATGGAAATAGGTCCACGGTTTGAATGTGGATACCTACCAACACACACACACACCAACTCGTAAATGAATCAACTCGTACGCACACAACTCGTACGTAAGTGCGTGTGTGTATGCAAGTGTGTAATATCTCTATGAACAAACGTTTTTTGCTTGTGAAAAGCATTTCATGGAAGTGGGATACGAAGTATAAATGTTTTGGGATACAAAGTAAAAAAGAAAATTACACTTTCAATTCTTTGTTGAGTTCTTTGGTTAGTTCTTTCAACAACAAAACTGAAACTTTTTAATTTAATGTCAAAAAACTCAAAACGGCAAACTATGTATAAAGTATGTTCAAAACCAATGGTAGCTGTTGGCAAAAAGAGGGACAATAGGAAGTACTGAATTGCAGGTGTTTTACACACTTGGGTGACAGGTACCCGATTGCAGGTGTTTATACACTTGGGTGACAGGTACCCGATTGCAGGTGTTTATACACTTGGGTGACAGGTACCCGATTGCAGGTGTTTTACACACTTGGGTGACAGGTACCCGATTGCAGGTGTTTATACACTTGGATGAGTTGGTGTGCAAACGAGTTGATTGGCATTCTCTCAATGTCCATTATAAGAAATACATTTGTTTTATAAATACAAAAATAGGGATGATAATTTGCAATAAGATTTTATTTACATTTGAGTTGACAATATGAGAAGATAAAAGTAGAGTTGATCAACTGTTGTAGAGTGAATTATTGATATATTTTAAAAACACAATTCTTTAATTATTGTTTCGATAGATACTTTCCATACTGATAAAACTGTGTTTTAAATGACACCATAAACTGGTATGTAATTTTCAGATGATCCTAGTTTGGTTTAACTACACTTCAAAAGGTCTTCCACTGAATAAATAATGCACCCCTTACTCAAAATTTAAAAGATGTTGAATTTAATTTTTACTTTTACATAATTTGTTTCAAATTTTTTCAAAGCTTTCACCTTTCCAAAGTGAAAAATCTAGTGGTATTGTTTTAAAATTCCTTTCTAAAAGGACAGAGGTAACCCCTGGAAACTTGTGTTAAAAATAGTGGGTAACATATGACATAAAAATGGCATATCGTACAAAGTTGTAGTACTCTTTGTCTTCTTGATTACATTTGCTTTCAATTTTTAATTTGCTTTAATTTTTTAACATCTTTGAAGAAAGTTTTAAGGCATTGTTCAACAATTTTGCTAATTTTAGTTGCTTTTTAAAAACTTTCAGTTACATGAAATTAAATGCGTGAACAAAATTGTTAGTTTTATGTCAAATTCCTAGTTTCTCATGTGGTATAATTAAACAAGTATTAACTAAAATCACATAAATTTGTGAAATTCTTTTTGAGACATAAAAATTCCCATATCTGAAATTCATACTTGAATAATAGAAACAATGAAAGTCACGTATGACACTTCTAAACCAAGTATCAAAGCTCCTTGTTACATAATCATTGCTACCCCTCAGATCAAAGGTACATGCTTACAACTGGCCAAATTCCCTTTACTGTTAACATATGCACCACCGGCAACCCAACTGGGGACACATACAGAGATAATCAATCACAAGACTGATCCCTTTCCCACAGGTGACTATTTAATCCTTAGTGATCTAAGAGGCAATCGTTGGCAAGTTATCTCCGCTCAAGGAAGCAAGAGATTTGAACTATGACAACTAACTTTAGCACAGGCCGCTAGGCCATTAACACAATTACAAGTTGAGCACAACTACAATAACAAAAAAAATAATGTTTTTCTAGTTAAGCTTAGCATTTGCTCAAGACTGAATTAACAAACAAAATAAAAAACGACTTGCTAATGCTACAATTTAAATATTATCTTAATAAGGCAAAATAAGAAAGTTGATAAAGATACAGGTACATGTACGTGTAAACAGTCAAATAAAGAAAACAAGTGTTATACTTCCCTAGAGGTCATATCTAATCTTATTTACATTATCTTATGTTCTCTATAGGCCTACTGCTTCATGGACAGTTTTTGACAACACACTTCCTAAAAGTGATTTTAAAGATCTAAATGTTCAGTAAAACATTGTTAATGCACATGTATGCATACACTAAACCAGAAACGTAAAATGTATAGACAAAAGTCTGCGCAACATGGTTGCAACTCGTGTTTTGTGAATTTATAAGGGTGCTGGCTGGGAATCTTTATACACGTACTTGCAACTGGTTTTGTACATCAAGGAATCTTTTAAGAGAAATCAAACCTCTTTAATTTAAAAGAAAAACATGATTTCAATAAAGTCAAATGTCTTGATATAAAACTTGTTGCACATGGCAAATTTCATGTTTTTGTTTGTTTGTTTGTTCTGAACAAATTAATCAAGCATTCAAATTCAAATCTCTTTTTAAAATCACTGGCTTGCTATTCATGTATTGTTTACATTTTATCATGTGACAAAAGGTCAAATGGAAAAAGCTTCTGTTGTGTTTACCGATGAAGTACACTACAAAATCCCTTCTGTACTAAGGTACGTTCCAGGACTTTTTGTTCCGAGATAACAAGAAGTTGTCATGTCTGAGGACATTTCTAGAAAAGTGGCAGGTGAAAAAATGTTTAACAGTTTTCATCAATAGCATATATGTGATGCGATCAAGCAAAATGAGTCGTTTGTCGACCCAGGTCTTTTTTCATTTTGTTATACATTTGAAAAGAGAATAATCTATGCTTTAATACTGTTAAAACCCCATGTTGATACCACCTTTAGTTCAAAAGTTGTGAAAGTAGAAACACCAAGAGATGCGAGAGAATGAAACTGAGGAAAGGGGGTTTAAAGTTGAGTTGTTTATAGAAACTACATCGGCACATTTTCTTTCAATGCTAATTTTAACCCCTTTTTGATGTTATTTATCAGGAAGGAATTTGCCAATATAAAATAAGATATATTTTGGCATTTAAATTTACAAAAAAAATCTTTTTGAAAATTTCACCCCTGTTGGCCTGTTTTGGCTTGTTTCTCCTCACTGATATTTCCGACAAACGACTCATTTAGCTTGATCGCATCACATATGAGTAACTTACACATGTAGTTTGTTTTGTTATAATTCAATAGGAAGGCCTGGTAGCAGGATGACCAGATGTCTCTGAATTCAAAGGTATAACAGGCATTCCAGCGTATCCTGATGGGTATCCTTGAAGATATGTTGAAGGGTAGAAGAACGCTGCCATTCCAGGGTCCCCAGGTTGTCCCTGCCTCTCCAATAAAGGAGCATTATTGCCCTTCCACTGGTTACCCGCTGGCTGCAAGCTCTGCAACCTCACAGGCTCCTCCGGTTGGTTATGATGATCGATGGTCATTTCGTTTTCTGGGCGATGCCACTGGCTCTCCACCTGCTCAATTTCTCTGACAGGTTGTCTGTCGTCTCGCCAGTGACCGACTGAATTGTTTTCTCGTTCGAGGGGTACATTTCTGCCCTTCCATTGGTTCTCCATATTCACTGGTTGCTCTTTAGGGAGCTGTACAGTGTTCTGCTTTGCTTGGCCTGTTAATTGTAGCTCTCTGTTCACAATCACACCTTGTGGTGGTGGATCCTTGGCTCGTTTGGTTGTGACAGGCTTGGGCCTGCCGACATCCTTCCACCAGTCAATGCCGTGGTGCTTCTTTTTGTGGTTCTTCAAACTCACTTTATGGTTGAAAGACTCCATGCAGAGCTCACACTGGTATGGCTTCACACCAGTGTGGACACGTTCATGTTTCTGCATGTTACTCTTCTGCGAGAAACCACGACCACACTCACTGCACTTGTAAGGCTTTTCCTTCATGTGTATTGCTGAGTGGATAATCAGTCTGTTATTTGTGTAGAATGATTTCCCACAGTGGTCGCAGATGAAGGTTTTCTCGCCGCCATGGTACAGCATGTGGCTCCGAAGGTTCTGTGAAAAGCGGTAAGTCTTGTCGCACACCTCACACTTGTAGCGATCCCCCGTGCGGTCCATCTCGTGTATCTTGCGATGCTTTTGCAGGATCTGATTCTCTGTGAAGCCCTTTCCACACTCTTCGCAGATGAAGTTTCTCTCCCGGTGTTCTCGTTTGTGGACGGTCATGTTGTCCACAAACTTCTTGCATTTGGGACACTGTCTCAGAAGAGTGGCTAACTTGGTGATGTCTGTTAACTGGCTGTCAGGATCAGGCATCCCAGCTTCGGCACTGGTACCTCCTACATCCTCAGGGTTGGTCAACTGGGATGGAAATGGAATCCTCTCCCGTCGGTGGACACCAAAGAAATGCTTCTTTATGTCCTCTGCCTCTGGAAACTGCTCAAAGCATGTTTTGCACTCATACATCTTTGGTAGCCTCTGAAGCCTCACTTCCATTCGAACATACTGCCTGTATATTAAAAAGGGGAAAAAAGAAGAAAACAAAAGCAAATGAAGACTTATAATAAGTGTTGTTTGAAGCTTTGCATGGTGTGGACTAATAAGAGATAACTAAAATAAATAGTAAAATTGCGGGTACAACCATGTGTAAAAACTCTTTTGTGGGAGTGTTGGCTTTGAAAAGAGCCGGTGGGGTCTCGACGTTTGGAACAGTATACTCTGCTCGTCTTCAACAAAATTGTGGCAATAAATGCCTTCAAGTTTTCTGCCTTAAAAGCTTTTTGTAAATTTACAAACCTTGTTTGTCATGTTCCTTGCATGCAACTGTAGTTGAGGATACTTTGTCTCCTGAAGATGAGCAGAGTATACTGTTCGAAACGTTGAGACCCAACCCGCTCTTTTCAGAGCCAACACTCCCACAAAAGAGTTTTTACACATGGTTGTAGCCGCAAGTTTACTACTTATTTTAGTTACCTCTTACAAGACTTATAATATATTTAAGAACAAAGGGAATTGGTTTTTACAGATAATGATTCTGAATGATTACTCTTTGAAGGAGAAAAAAATGTTTGGCTAAAAACAGACTCATGGGAAAGAAAGAAGATTGTTACCATGAAATAAATCTTAAAATATATGAGAACATTTCATTTAAAAATGTTGTTTGAAGAGAACATCACTAACGGCCTCCATGTTAAGTTATTTTTACAAAATGTGCTGTTGTTAGGCTGGAATAAAGTATGTGTTGACCATGAAATTATTCTCTATACAGGAAAATTTGTCTCGAAAGGAGCAACATCAGTACATGAAGTACCAACCTTTTTAAACAAGTGAAACTATTTTGTATTCAGTAATTTTTCATGAAAATTGCATGCAATATCTTACTTGGATGTTTTCTCCACTTTCAGAGTTGCTTTGTGGTTTTCTGGAACTAGTTTTTTGGGGCGTCCTCTTTTACGTGGCGGTCCATTCTGCTCAGGCTTGGGGATCTTCATTGCCCTCCTCTTCTTCTTTGCAGGGGTCTTCTTTTTGGTTGGGAGCTTGTCAATTTCAATACGTTTCTTGGGTTTGGGAGTCGTTGTTTTGGGTGATACCCTGTTGCTTTTTATAGTCCTCGGAAGGCTTTTTCGTCTTCGCTTGGGCTGAGAGGGCAACAAATAAATGAGATGATAAGATTACGGCATAACAAATAAAAACAAAAGTGATACAGCATGAATGTTGCGTTAACCCTCCTCATCATAGTGTTAGCCAGAGGGGTGTCTGGGTGTCTTTTGGACACCTTGTTTTAAATTTGGACACCCTGTTTTATCTGTTATTTACATGCAAATGTATGGACACCCAGTTCATCCCATTCTGGAAGGCTAAATGACAACACAACACACATAATCAGTTATACAGGAGTAACAGGAGGAGTCAAGTGGAATGAATAGAGAGAGAACGAGGCAGAAAGCACACAGAAAAAGCAAGGGATGAACAATGAATAAGGAGACAAAGAGGGGGGTGGAGGGAAGGGGCTGGTTTGACCAAAAGAGGTTGGAAACACAAAGGACGAAATCACAGGTGGGAAGAGGGAGAAAAAGTTATTAATTAGTGAAGGAGGCAGATTAAAAAGGAGGATATCTGTGGGGAAAAAAGGTTATTAGTCATTCCCTTCTTGGATGTTCAGACCATGGGGCTGAATGGTCTGGAGGCGCCTTATCCACAGTTTCTCCCTACTCAGATGAACAATCTCTCTAAGGTTACCTAGTGCCTCAATGCCCTGTACAATCATGTCAGAAATGGAGTGATTAGGAAGATTGAAGTGATGTCCTACAAGTGTATGAAGCTTTTGGGTGTTGACAGTCGATATGTGACCGTAGAAACGCCTCAAGTGTAGTTCTTGTTTCACCTATTATCGAACACCATAAACTTTGCAGGATATGAGATAGATGAGATTAGTGGTGGTGCAGGTGACACGACCCCTTGTCCTTTGGGTGGTACCACTGGTATGGCTGGTGAAGGAGTCAGATTCTCTGATGTGTTGTCTACAGACAATACCTTAGGAAGTGTTGGAACACCAAAAAGTTCCCTGAGGCAAAGGGGGAATTAACATTATCATTAATGGGGGGGGGGGGGACTTCTGCCCGGAAGATGAAATCACTGAGACTGGGTGGGCGTCTGCAGGCAACTATGGGTTCTTCCTGTACAGCACGTCAGACAATTTACTATTTTTTTTTTAAATTTAAACATTACATGTTACTCCCCAGAAAATCAGAAATCAGGACACACCAAGGTTGTTTTCAACTTAAAAATTGGGACAGACCAAGGAAAACACAGGTGGTTGACAGGTATGGCAAAATAATTTAATGCGATGAATGCATACTACGCAATACACAGATTGCTCTGTGTAGTAAAGTTGTTCTACCATACACAACCCATGCAATTGACTGGTTTCAAATGGTTAGTCAACCTACTGGCAAGTATTATGGAAAGTACGAGGATCACTTGTTTAAAAGTGTAAAACATCTCAATACAAAAACGTACATATCGTATGATGGGTACAGGTTGATAATCCAGATCACTGGGATTGTCATCCATGGCAAAGAAGTCATCTTCCTCTATTTCATCCCCGATTGAAAGATTAACCTGATCAGTGCTGAGTGTCATGCCATTCTGGATGCTCTTCCGCTTTCTGGACGGTGGGACAGGAGAATCATCCAACGGTTTGTCCTTCACCCTGTAATTAAAGACAAAAACAAAAACAAATACCATTTTAGAACCAATCCATAGAGCACAATAAATTTGCTTGGAAAAGAAAAGTTTAACTGAGCAGAACAAGGTTACCATCCACACTGCCATGTCATTTATACAGCTGCAACTGGAATTTTAGCTTAGAAAATAAATTTACTTAGTTATAGCCATCTTTTCTTCTGAGCCCCAAAACAAAACAAAAATTTGCTTGGAAAAGCAAAGTTTAGCTTAGCTTAGCAGAACAAGGTTACCAGCCACACTGCCATGTCATTTATACAGCTGCAACTGGAATTTTAGCTTAGAAAATAAATTTACTTAATTATAGTCACCTTTTCTGCTGAGCCAAAAAACAAAACAAAATTCTACCAAAACTTGAATAACATTGTAAAACTAAATTGCTATGTGGATATGTCTATTTATACACAAATTGTAAGACATATCAATCATACATGCATTTTTGTGTTTGCCCCAAAAAGAGGAAATTTGCAAATCTCACCAAACTTTGCACGGTGGTTTTCCGTTTTCTATTGCACTAAAAGAAAAAAACATTAAAAAAACACAGAGGCAATCTGCTGATCAGCTGAAAAGTTGATTGCCTGGTCATTCCTTACGCACATAGTTCAACCGCTTTACTTGTATTATCAATGAAAAAGTATTAAAAATAAAGAATGCAACAGAGTCTAACAGACCCTAACAAAGTCTTTCTTTGAGAAAGACTCTGCTAGGGTTGAAACGTCAGACCATTAACGTTTTTGTTTGCATTTATACCATAGGTGCTTTTGGTTGGTAAGCAGTTTGCAACAGCTAACAGCTATTTTCTCAAAAATAAAGAATCTATAAATTTGATTAGATGGATTGACACCATTAGATGTTCACATCCCATTTCTCCAGAAACCCACAACCAGTCAAGAAAGAGTCTTGAGTGTACCTTTCATACTTTTGTGGTTTTCCTTTTCTCCTCGTTGATTTCTTCACAGTCTTGAGTTGTGTTGATTCAGGGGACTTGGTAGCTTCTGGGTTCAGAATCCCCTCTATGCTGTAAGGTAATTAAACAAATCATCATATCATCATCCAAATGTAGCTTGGTGTTTGGCAGAAGGGACTCTCTGTGACTTTTGGACACCCTGTTGTGAATTAAAGGCACTAAACACGTTTGGTAATTGTCAAAGACCAGTGTTCTCACTTGGTGTATCCCAACATATGCATAAAATAACAAGCCTGTGAAAATGTGGGCTCAATTGGTCATCGAAGTTGCAAGAAAATGTTGAAAGAAAAAACACCCTTGTTGTACAAATTTGTGTGCTTTCAGATAGGAATAAAAGGCTGCTTGCAAGAAGTCTTTTACTATTTTAGTGAGAAGTTACCTCTTTCTCAAAAACTACATTACTTCAGAGGGAGTCGTTTCATACAATGTTTTATACTATCAACAGCTCTCTGTTGCTCGTTACCAAGTCAGTTTTTATGTTGATATATATTTTGAGTAATTACCAAACGTGTCCAGTGCCTTTAAGAAAAGAAGGTCTACAACAACATGAACAAGGAAACAATGTTGAGGAGGCATGTTGAAATGATAGTACTTCCACATTTTGTTAACTCCTGGAGCTATAGATTTCAAGGAGCCTTTAGGTACAGTATCCTTAGAGATACTTGAGAAGTACATCAAAGAGCATGATTTCTTCAAATGTTCACAAAATAACAGCTCCTATTTCACCAAGCAGACACAAAAAAGTCTTAATTCAGACACGAGTCTCAAATTCTCATCCTTGTAAATGTAAAGGAATTGAAATTGAATGACATGTGCACATTTGAACACCCTATAGGGCATTTCAAAACTTTAACTAAAAACTCTGATGTAATACTGTGTGTAAAAACAAAGTAGTTTCAGATGAATTCTGTTAGTAAGTCTTCCCACGTCCTTGGTAATATGGACACACAATCAAAAATGCCAAACCTTTGGATTCGGATAAGAATGGTATGCCAACCCAAACATATACAAAAAGTTAAGCGTGTTCTCAACCTCAAAAATCGTGAGAAGGTTTTTTGAGATTTGAGATTTTGTGTACGTTCATGTAGTCTGACCTCAATGTGTACTTAATGTTAAAAATAAAAAAAACTAACCTGTCTAGACAATAGCTAGCAAATGCCTCATCAACACTCCATGAAGAAGGCTCTTCGGTCTTCCTTAAATAGGCCTCGAAATAAGGTGACCCAATCATTTGGTTCCTCAGTCTCGCCCACCTTTCCCCCTCATTGGGAAGCGATATCAAGGAAGACATCTCAATAATAGTAGGATGGCAAACATCAGCATCCCCATACCTCTTCTGGTGTTGCTGCCTGTCAACAGGGTCAGCCTCTGTAGTTGGTGTATCTTGTGGTGGGCAGGGCATTGGATGGGGTTGGGATGTTTCACTGGTCAGGCTTGCTGGCAATTGGGATGCTGCTGTATGGACATCAAGCTTGTCTAATAATTCTTGAAGTACACTAGATGTTGCTGTCAAGATGCTGTCAGAGTCTGTTTGTGCCTCCCTCTCCCTCTCAGGCTCCTACATGTGTGCAACCATATGAGCAAGAGTGATATGAAATCAAGTTTAGAACTTATCTAGTCTACAGACAATAATTTCAAATCCAATTTTCCTCATGTGCTGAGTTCCTCTAATTATATAGTAAAATACATGTACATCAAAATTAACTTCATAACAAGGCAGATGGGGAAGGTAGGAAAGTCCTCAGATATGGTATTACATTATTATGCCATGGATTTGCCGTAATTTCTTCTTTCAGACATCTACCAAAAACATGGTTATTTAAAGGCACTGTACACGTTTGGTAATTACTCAAAAAAGAAATAGCATGAAAACTCACATGGTAATGAGCAACGGAGAGCTGTTGATAATAAAAAACATTGTGAGAAACGACTCCCTCTGAAGTTAAGTAGTTTTTAAGAAAAAAGGTAATTTCTCACTGAAATGATAGGCATCTGAAAGCACACAATACTGGTTTTTGACAATTACCAAATGTGCCAGTGCCTTTAAACAGGCTCATGTGTGGAACATGCATACATTTAGCAATACAGAAAGAGGGTGCAGTCTAGCAGAACGTTAGTTCAAGTTTTCAGGCCTGATGCAAATTTGCAGTGTTAAGTTACTCTCTGCCCGATGCGGTGTAAACTATACAACTAGTGAATTTATTAAGCAGCTTGAGAGAAGGGAGAACTGATTCCAAATGGCAATTCTTTTAAGCTGTGTCAAGCCCATGCAACTTCAGGAAGATTTTCAGAAATTTATCCCACAGGCTACCGAAAAATGTGTTTTAATTTTCATTAATGCATGATTTTATGCAGGTATAGCTGTAACCAAATTTCAATGAGAATTTGATCTGATCGTTGCACTACTTGTCTACAGCCATGTTTACTGATGCCCATACATGTACGGCTGATACAGCGATATGACCTGTGTCATGTTTCCGCCCCTGTTTTAATGCAAACTGTTTGTTGTTTATCGTGTTGCTGAACACAACCATAATCATTTAGACCTACATGTATGTATCAACGGTCTTATTTTGAGCATGTGATACACACGACTTGAAGTTGGAGAAAGTGACGCAACCAGGCGGAGGGGGCAGGGAGAGAGAGCTGCTGAAAATACCAGAAAACTAACAGAAAAAAACTTCAAAAATCACACAAAAACACTGGAAACCAGTTACACTCCATCATTTCCATGGATGGGGATGGTCTGCATCTGAATCTGAATTATATACGATAGATTCTAAAATTTGTAGAGCATCCTAATTCCTAAGGAAACATCACATTACATTCACAGTCACACCCAATTCCTCCATGGTCACACCAACTTTTGTAAAGAAGACAATTAAGAAATTTCAGTTTTAGACACGGTAAAAAAAAACCCAGGCAAAACCTAATAATAATAATAATAATAATAATAAGACTTGTAATGCGCACATATCCACCCTGCTGGGTGTTCAAGGCGCAGTAAAAAACCAAAAAACAAAACAAAACAAAACAAAGACAAAACAGACACAACAAAATTAGTCCTTGAAAACCTGTGACATAAGATGAGTTTTGAGAAGAGATTTGAATTTTGTGGTACAAAGACAAGATCTAAGATTAAGCGGTAGAGAGTTCCAGATGCGTGGCACAGCTGAAGAAAAAGACCTGTCACCCCATGAGTGTCGAGACTTGGGTTCAATGAGGAGAAGCATGGAACTTGATCGAAGATTCCTTGATGGAGTGTAAACTTGAAGTAGTTCAGAAATATAGTGGGGAGCCTTGCCATTAAGTGCTTTGTGGACAATGAGCATCAGCTTGAAGATGATTCGTTGAGAGATAGGGAGCCAATGTAGTTGTTTCAGAATGGGGGTGATAGAACAGGATTTTCTAGACAGTGTCACAATGCGGGCAGCGGTATTTTGGAGGCGTTGAAGACGGGAAATCTGGTTGTTAGGAAGACTGTAGAGAAGAGCATTGCCGTTGTCAAGACGAGAAGTAACAAATGCATGAATGACCTTTTCAGTGGCACTTTTGTCCAAGTACTTGCGAATCTTACCAATATTCCTGATGTGATATGATGACAGACGAACGATGTTGTTGATGTGTGGTTGAAGTGTCATCGATGAATCAAAAATAACCCCTAAGTTCCGAGCTTGCAGCGAGGGAGCTATCCGAGCATCACCGATGGAAATGTATGGCACTGAAACCTTTGTTAACTGTTGACGTGACCCAAATAGAAGGAACTCTGTCTTATCATCATTTAACTTCAGGAAGTTTTGTTGTGTCCAACGTCGAATCTCTTGGATGCATTTCTCAAGTGTTGCGATAGATGCATTGGCGTTTTCTTGAGAAGATTTAAACGTGATGTATAGCTGAGTGTCGTCTGCGTACACATGGTAATTCAGATTAAATTTCAGGATGATGTCACGAATCGGTAAAGTGTACAGCGTAAACCACTGCGGTCCCAGTACCGACCCCTGTGGCACAGAGTAGTTCAAAACAACAGGGTCTGATATTGCGGTGCCAATACATACATGCTGAGCTCTATTGTAGAGATACGATTTGCACCATGCTAGGGCTGTGTCCTCTATGCCAAGGTGATTCTGGAGCCGAGAGAGAAGGATGTTGTGATCTACAGTGTCAAAGGCAGTACTCAAGTCTAGCAGGACTAGTGCTGTTAGGTTACCATTGTCCATTGCAGAAAGAATATCGTTGCTCACACGGACTAGTGCAGCTTCTGTCCCATGGAAAGGCTTGTATGCTGACTGGAACACGTCGGACAGGTTGAAATTATGAATGTGATCAGAAATGCGTGATGAAACTACTCGTTCGATGACTTTTCCAAGATATTTTAAGTTTGCAACCGGTCTGTAGTTTTTGAATATCTCCTTGTCCAGGTTTGGTTTCTTGATGAGCGGCCTGATGTAGGAAACTTTGAGGCTATCGGGGAAACAACCGGAACTGAGAGATTCGTTTACAAGATTAGTGATGTAGGGTAAAAATATATCAATGTTTTGCTTCATCATGGATGTTGACACTGGATCCAGCTCACAGGATTTTGAAGGAGATTTCATAATAACCCTTTGAATCTCAGCAACAGTGGCAGGCTCAAACACAGATAGTCTACACTCTGGTTGAAGATGTGGCAATGTCTGCGGCACGTTGTAAGGGACTGATGAAAAAGATGAGCGGATGTCTGAAATCTTGGTGACAAAAAATTTCTGGAATTCATTTGCCAAGTCCTGATCATTGTAAGTGGATGGAAGGATGGGGGTTTTGGGTTTGAGCAACAACTTACCAATTATCTTGAAGAGCTTCTTTTGATCTCCTGAGGATTCTTGTACTTGGGATGAATAATGGGTGATCTTTGCCTGGTTGATCAAATTCCTGACTACTTTACATTGGTTGCGATATTCTTGTCGTTGTATTTCCAACTTGCCATTTTTCCGCCACTTCCGCTCAAGTTGACGACAGATCTTTCTTGCTGTACGAATATCATCATTGAACCAAGAAACTTCAGTTCGGACCTTGACTGATCTTGTTTTCCAGGGTGCGTATTTATCCAAGATGTCACTGATAGTACTCTCATATTGGCTGACATAGGAATCCAAGCAGTCGTGATCAATTTCCAGCTTTGCTAAATGAGTTCCTATGTCGCGGAACACTTCAGGAGAATTCACATGTTTCCACTGTCGGCTCTTTATAGTGACGGTTGGGACTTTGGGCTTGCATAGACTCAAGTTACACATGACTGCATAATGGTCTGAGAATCCAGGTAGAAAAACAAAGTTTGAGACAATAGGTGGGGTGATGTCACGAGTTATGACAAGGTCCAGGCAATGACCGAGACGATGAGTCGGCTCCTTGATATGCTGGGTAAGACCGAAAGCCTGAAGTAGATGCTTAAACTGGTTTGCATTGGTGTTGTGGATGTCATCAACATGAATGTTAAAGTCACCGGTGATGATGATTTCCGATGGATGAAGGAGATATTCTAAAATCAAATTCTCAAATTCCTTAAGAAAACTTGAGAAAGTCACATGTTGGCCGTTAGAATCTCTTTCAGGTCTGTATACAATGACAAGGCGAACAGATTTAGAGTTTCCGGAAACCTCAGCATGAAGAGATTCAAAAGTTGTGTATTTGACGTCATTACTTTTCACAGAGACAGATAAAGTAGATCTGTACAGTATTGCAACTCCTCCACCGGTCTTGTGAGGTCTTGGGATGTGTTGAAAGTAGTAGCCAGCAGGGGTACACTGATGACATGTTAAGTTGTCATCTGGTCTCAGCCATGTTTCTGAAATGGCAACAAGGTCCAGATCTTTTTGCAGAACAAAATCAGCAAAATCGTCATACTTGTTACAGATGGACTGTGTGTTCAGAACACAAAGGCTGAGTTGAGATTTGGCAGGAGTCACTGGTGCTAGAACAGATGGGGGTGTAACTTCAGGTATAGTGAGTTTATTAACAGTTCTACGGCGACCAGCTTTTTTACCACGATGTGTAGGTCGGTAAACAGTGCTGGGATTTACAAAAAGCCCAAGATTCTGCAATGTAAATTTACAGGAAGGCAGAGTTGAGGCAAGTGTGGATGGGGCATAACGGAGACTGAGAAGCTTGTTACGTGAGTAGGAATTTGCAGAGTTTGGACTAGCTTCTGCTGAGTTTGAGTTATTTTCAGCTTCAGGGCCGGGATTTACAGCAATGTCATCGAAGATCACAATTTCCAAATGAAAAGTGGCTGGGGAATTGTCATAATATGACACAGGGCGTTTCAAATATTTTCGATGCTGGATGAATCCTAGCTGTGACTTTGGCAGAATGCAAGCACTAAGCCCAATTGATGCTGATGGAACAAAGCTGACCACAGATGAGTCAGTGCAGTACAATGGTCTAGCAAGCAGGGAGAGAATAAAAAGGATACTTACCTCCATTGTCCCCAGATGGGCGAACAATGTCCATGGACGAGGTGGCTGACTGCACAGCATGCAGCCACCAAAGTGTGTGTTAGCTTTGTACACCAGAATTTTCAAATGAGACAGTGAAAAATTCCAACAGAAAATCACTATTTTCACAACTAAGATGACTCCAGGACACACAGAAAAAAGTCTTGTAGATTCCAGGTGTAGTAACAAATCCAGTTGTATAAGAATAAGAACACAAAATGAGCAATAGGCCTATACTAAGAAATTAACAAACAAATACAGAGCTGATTTGAGTGGCTGCTGTCAGGCGCTCAGTCAAATAGATGTTGATAAACATTCAGGTAGGGAATGAAAACCCAAACTTCATGCAGGCAAAGCTCCAAATCACATGAATCAGGATAAGAAAAGAAGGCAGGGAAAGAACTTAAAATTTAAAGAAACCATTTTATTTTATTTTTAACCAACATCAACGCCCAATGCCAATGGTCTGACCATGGTCTAACATCTATTCTAACAGTCAGTGACAGACACTGTTTTCCGTTTTGGTGAGACCATTGAAATTGATTGAGAAAAGTTTGCTTCCTTTCCGTCCTACCATGATGACACAAGGTCGAGAAGATACAGAGTGAGACATGGTGAGACTGTGTCAGTAATTTGAGTCGAGTGTGAATGTGATGATCATTCTGAGTGAGACTCTGGAGATGTTACAAAATTACACCCACCTTTTCTGCCATTTCGTTCGTCTTTTCAGCGTCCATGTTACATTCAGACATTCTTGACGGGTGGTTTGTGATTTCTCACAAAACTTGGCGTCGATTAGCTTTACAGTTCAGCATCCAAAAGTAGAAAAATTATCAAATTCTTCATCCGACAAGATCGACATGACACTGCCTGCTGGCCCTGGTCTTCTGGGGAGGGCCATCAATTATTTCCCCGTCAGTCATTTCAAAGAGCGCCCTCAAGAGAACTTCATGCACACCATCATCCAGGGCGCATTTTTTTTTTTACACCGCAGCGAGGGGTTTTGTACTGTAATACTGCCAATTCCTGTCTTGAGATGAGACTACAAACATTTATGCCTATAAAGGTTTAGGTTTAGGGTTAGGGTCAGGGTTAGGGTTAGGGTTAGGGTTAGGGTTAGGGTTAGGGTTTAGGGTTAGGGTTAGGGTTTAGGGTTAGACCTAGTCTCCTATCTCAAGACGGAATTGACAGTGTTACAGTACAAAACCCCTCGCTGCGGTGTAAAAAAAATACACGCATCCAGGGCCCAATTTCATAGAGCTGCTAAGCACAACAATTTTGCTTAGCATGAAATTGGGCCCATCAGGTCGAGACTGCTAGCTGCAGCCAAATCAAAGGAGGTGGGGGGGGGGGACACTGTGTGTTGGCCAAGCCCCCGCCCCATGCGCTGAAGCCACCAGTCTTAAGGTCCCCATTTGCTTATTTCACCATGTAACACACATGAGCTGGTGTTGCAAGACAATTTCTGATGTACCAGACAATTTTAGGCAAAAGTATCATAAACTGATATGCGGACTAAAATTGCTATATAGAAAATTGATGTTATTTGCAATGGTGAGAAGGTCATTCTCCTAGACTTGTGAACAAGTCATTAAATGTCTGTCGTCCTGATAGCGAAAGGGCTCTCTCGCGACACTGCTTTTCCGCAGACATTTAACAACTTGTCCACAAGTCTATGATTCTCCTGGCCTGCAACACTGTGAATAGTAATCATGAATTTCTTTAAAAGTCCACAGTACACATCAGCAAAGTTCAGTAATTTACGGTCTTCACAATAACTGTGATCAAAGATTTTAGTGATATGATTATAGGTTAGGCCTATATTTTTTGCAATAAATTTTTCACAGTCTACGGCATTTTTTAAAATCCGCCATCTTGTATGATACCAATTAGCCTGTAACAACTGAGCAAACAACTTGGTTACGGTTTGGTCGGAGAGAGCCCAATGATCGAAGCTCAGACATGCATGCTGGTTGCTGTCGCCAAAAACACTCCTAAGGCGGTGGACGTCCATTTGTTTACAACTCCTGGTAACATACATGGGTTAGACAAGCGATAACCATCAGAAAACGAAACAAGTGTTTGATTTGATTTAATTCATGAAAGGACAGTTTTAATTCAATGAGTTACCATACTTTTACTTTTATAAACTGCAATTTTATTAAGATTGTCTCACAAATCATCTACTAACTAGCACGAAGGTAATTCCCATCAGTGAAACATTGTTTTAAAAAAAACCACCTAGATTCTCCTAAAAAGATGGCAATAATTATTATTACAACAATAACTGCGAAATAAAAAGTTTGAAGACAAGCTTGAAGTTTGAAGGGGGATTTTTTTAAATTCAATCTGAAAGCTCAACGATTATAAAGCCCTGTTTTAACACTAAACCATGATAATAGGCTGGTTGAATGGTGTGTTTATTGAAACCATGATTTATTCTTCCAGAGTACAATGATGTAATTTCCCTTTAAGAAAACAGTTGTCATAGTTACAGATAGGGTTTTGGTGATTAGCAACACTAGAAATTTCTTTTTTTTCAACCCAAAAGCTTATCTGGGAAAGGGTTAGAAAGTTCAAATCACTAACATAGTAATTTGTTTTACCCTTACACCAATGTAAGATAAGCACTGTAATATAACCAGGTATACTTGGTGCTTCCAGAGTGCTTTGAGTCTAGTGCTGTAAAAACATAATTCATAGGCTACTTGAGTGGGAGTGGAACCCCCAAATCCTGCATTCTAGACCAGTTGTCTTAACTGCCATACCAGTTTGAATCCTGTATTAAGCAGCATGTACAGAATCAACTCTGCTTTATCTAAGCAATTATTGCATCTAAATTTATTAAGCCACACTAGAACTTCACAAGAAATGTTCACAAGTTTGATCATGATGCCTCTCTCTTAAAATAGAGGAAATTGACAAAAACACCACTCGGCTTTCAAGTCTTTTCCTCAGGGGAAAATAAATACAAAAACCCTGCAAACAATTTCCCAAATCTCAACAAAGATGCAAAGAATAAATATGTACCTAGCATTAAGATAAAATATTTGCAAAGAGGTTTCTAAATTGTAGAACACAATATCCCACAGGTTACCCCCAAAAAACAAATAAAAAATAGAACAAAAATACAAATGCAATGTCAACTGTTGTATTTGTCATTATTGATCCATGATACAGCCCAATTCTGACTATTTAACAAACTGTCAACTAATCAAAAGCAGCATATGTTTAGGAACAAAAGATGATACATAATTGATTCATTTCTTGCATCAAAAGCACTGAACTGTTGTTGTAATGTATGCATTTTACCCTTATTATGACGATATGCATTTATAAGTGCTCACAGAACAAGAGTGCCTTTGACAATTAGCACACATGATCCCATTCATATCAACTATGAATAATAGTATGGGTAAAATCATACGCAAATATGGAAACCAATTGTTATCATGTGATTGCTGCACATGCAAGCCCAAATAGTCAGCTATGAACATATCATTATTAATATGTGACACGCCTGTGTGGCAACATTAACCAGACCAACCAATGAGAAAGCTGAAATTAGCTGTGTACTAATTGTCTCAAAGCAGATACACATAGACAATTACTGTCTATTTATGTTAATAAAATACACACAGCAGAGCCTTATGGACACGAACAACACATTCTTGTCTGTACATTGCTACAAGTACACATGTACACCTGTTTGGTTCTCTAACGGCCTTGTCACACAATCAAACACTTGCTCAAGAGGTTTTTTTTACAATATCAATATACTGTCTAAAGGAAAATTGAAACTGAAATGTGAACCATGTTCGTTCTTCTTTGAGATTGCCTGGAATTGGTTGCCTTTATAATTGCCTTGTGTGACATGGTCCTTTATTACTTTCAGGTACCACACTTTATGGAAATTAGCTGATAAATTGCAATGTGCATGCAGATAAAAGTACTTAAATTTACTGAATTTATATACAAAATCAGGCTATTATGAATAAAAGCTTTCCACAACAATGGCAGTGAAACCAACATTCACTCAATCATCTCGAAGACAAGGCAAATTAGTGTGGTAAATGAATTATTTGACAAGTGAGAATTTCACATACATTCTCCTAAATAAATAATGACCTAATTTGCAGCCTACCCAAGAATGAAAAATCTGACTCAATTCCGACAGGTGCTGCATCTCATTGCAATTTTGCTCATCTCGTTATTTTTAACTATCAATGATAAAAATGCTTACATGTAGCTGCTGAAAACACACTTGCTGAGCAAGTTTTTATTATTATTTGTTTACACTAATTTCCAGTTGAATAATAAGTATTATATACTTTTCACGAATGATCTCCTTTTAAATCTTACTTAGCAAACTACTGTTGATAATCTCTTAAAGGTACTGAACACGTTTGGTAATTGTCAAAGACCAGTGTTCTCACTTGGTGTATCCCAACATATGCATAAAATAACAAGCCTGTGAAAATTTGGGCTCAATTGGTCATCGAAGTTTCAAGAAAATGATGAAAGAAAAAACACCCTTGTTGTACAAATTTGTGTGCTTTCAGATCGGAATAAAAACTTCTTGCAGAAGTTCTTATTATTTTAGTGAGAAATTACCTCTTTCTCAAAAACTACGTTACTTCAGAGGGAGTCGTTTTCTACAATGTTTTATACTATCAACAGCTCTCCGTTGCTTGTCACCAAGTAAGTTTTTATGCTAATATTTGTTTTGACACATTACCAAACGTGAACGATACCTTTAAATATCAGGGACAGTATATTAAAAAATAACCACTGATATTTTACAATGTTTGCCTCACCGGCTCAGGCCACCCAGCTTACCTGAAGATGAGAGCTAGGCCTGTTTGAATCTCTACAAGCACTGAAAAATAACAAAACAATCAATTTTAATGTATCAGGCATGACCTATAATACTGTATATATCAAGATTTATTTGAGTTTGCTCCAGTGGCATAACCAGACATTTTCAATTGAAACCATTTGCAACTAGTGGCTGATATTAACTGGTTCTCATGCATATAAAAACTGTGTTGGGTACCATGCAAAACTGGCCTCCAGCTGACCTTGTGTGAACTTGGCCTACATGTATGTTACAGGGTAGGAAAGGGAAAAGGGGGAGGGTAGGGGAGGGGAAAAGGGGAGGGTGCGAAGTGATTTGGAAGAAATGGGATCCCCCTTTCCCTGTACATTGCTTGTGAAGGACCTTTTTACAAATTTTTGTCTTCCAACTCAAGCAGTAAAATCAGAAATGTGAAGTCTAGATAGGCTTCAAATTAGTTTTCAAAACCTTCCCAATAAATTTGCATGTTTCATGATTTATTCATCATTAACCAAGGTATCATTAAAATCACTATTTTCTATGCTGAAATACCATAATTCTCAGTTGTTTTAAATTATTTCAAATATTTGCTTTTGTCTGAACACACTGACTTCACAAAAACATATACATGGCATGCATTGCTAATTAAAGATGATACATTATGTCTACATACTAAGATGAATTTTAAATAAGAATTGTAAACAATTATAAGGTTTAAATACAAAGAAAACGTGAAAACACTCTCTGAGCTCACAAGCTGAACACCAAAAAACAAACAAACAAACAAACACCCCAATAAACAATAAAGTTACTCTCTAACAAAGTTGTTTCACTTACATTGTAATGCGGCAGGAATAAAAGGTGGATATCTTAAAATTTACACAAAATAATCATACTTGAGCAAACATGGCACAAAAAAGAAAACTGTTTCAAACGAAAAACTAAAAATATTTAATGTACTTTTTCAAAAACTCCTCTTTTCAAGAGGAAACTTGCATGTCCATGGACTTAAAATAAATCATGAAATATGCACCAATGAAAAATGAGATGATCATGTAAAAGAAATAATATTAATCAAAAGTCTTAAGCATTTGAGATTCGGAAAATAAAATGATTAGCAAATCAGTTCAAATATTAATTAAATATTTTGTTTTTAAAACAGCAATTTCTAAATTCATTATTTAAGTCATCAGTAACACCTTGCAATTTGAATTAATTTGACTTACATTTTTGTAAACCTTACATAAAAGCACTGTATGTACAGAAGACAGGTTTTCCAAAGTGGGTAGATCTCTGGTTTGTCTTAATTACGCATAAGTTAAAGAAAAGGACTCCATTTTATGGAACTTTAAGGCTGTGCAAGTCTTTTTACACCACATACAAGTAATAACAGTGGCTTCTTATATAGCGCACATATCCGTCACTCAGTGACGCTCAAGGCGCTTTAACGTTCATTATTTTCCTGCAAGGTATTGTGGAGCTAGGTTTTTGAAGTATGAGACCAAGTCCTTTACGTAGCACCATGTAATGGTTTACAAGGTGCTGTGGCGCAATATGCTGCTGATCAAACCAGGAACACCGGGGCGAACCCCTTCTCTTTTCGATAAGTGCACTGGGTTCTTTTACGTGCATTACACAACACACGGGACCTACGGCTTAACGTCCCATCCGAAGGACGAGGCATGTGGTTAAGTGTCACGACTGGGATTCGAACCCACACTCTGCTGATCAGAAACACCAGAGCTTGAGTTCGGTTTTCTTATCCGCTCGGTCACGACACGCCACAAGTAGTTCAACAATGAACAACATACTTTGATCCACATTAATACACCACCTTGCCGCCTTAAAAGGCAAAGACAAAGAAAGTTAAAACAGCTGCACATATTTGCCTGAAGCTTTAACATGTTCAAGTTGTATTCCTTTGGTAAAACGTTTTTTATGTATTTATATATTTAATTTATTTCATTACACATACAACACCGAACACGCCAATAACAGGATGGGGATCAGGAAATGAGAAGAAATGTGCACAGAGGTGAAAGGCAGGGAAAGAAACCACTCAAGCCACCCTCATCCCCAAACTACCCACATTCATTCATGAACTCCTTAAAGGCAGGGTATACTTTTGGCTATTGTATCCCAACATACAGTATGCATTTACATATAACAAACCTGTGAAAATTTGGGCTCAATTGGTCATCGAAATTGCAAGAACATAGTGGAAGGAAAAAAAACCCTTGTTGCATAGAATTGGGGGCTTCAGATGCCTGAGAAGGCTTCATTCAATTCAAATATTTTGGTAAAAAAATTAAACCCTTTCTCTAAAACTACATTACTTCAAAGGGGTCGTTTCTAACAATGTTGTATAATATCAACAGCCCTCCAGTTCTTTTTACCAAGTAAGTTTTTATGGTCATTAACTTGTGAATAAATTACCAAAAGTACCCCCTGCCTTTAAAAGTAAAGTGTGTTCAATCTGTGCCCCTTCATTTCGCCTTGGTGCCCCTTCATTCTGCCTTGGTGCCCCTTCATTCTGCCTTGGTGCCCCTTCATTTTGCCTTGGTGCCCCTTCATTTCGCCTTGGTGCCCCTTCATTCTGTCTCGGTGCCCCTTCATTCTGCCTTGGTGCCCCTTCATTCTGTCTTGGTACCCCTTCATTTTGCCTAAGTGCCCCTTCATTCTGTCTTGGTACCCCTTCATTTCGCCTTGGTGCCCCTTCATTTTGCCTTGGTACATGTACCCCTTCATTCTGCCTTGGTGCCCCTTCATTTCGCCTTGGTGCCCCTTCATTCTGCCTTACTGCCCCTTTATTCTGCCTTGGTGCCCCTTCATTCTGCCTTGGTGCCTCTTGCAAATATTTAAACAATACGATACAATTTTCCCGACAATAAGTTCCCTACACAATAGAAATATTGCTATGTCCCTTTTAGAAAAAAGTTGAAAACACACACACACATACACACACAGCTCTTAAACTCTGAAAATTACAGTGACCACAGCAACCTTTGACATTTTTTCATAGGGATTCATAATTTTGATCTTCAATTCAAAACATACATGTACTGTACATAAATTGTATTTGTAGACACCAAGAACTCAACTCTCTTCCCGATTGTAACAAGATGCAATAGTCCATGCATAAATTCCTCTTGGGTTGCAACAAACATGGTATCATACAGAATGGTAAAGATAAAAAGCACCATTGTTTAATTTTAGTGCTTCCAAATTTAATAAAGGAGTCCTATAATAATAGGACACTTCACAGCTTTGTTTCCAAAATAATCTTTGTCTGTCCGTTTGTGCACGCAATTCGCGCTTATCGGCTCGATACGCTAGCTTGTGCATGGGGAGAACCCTGTCACAATTGGCCGAGTGGTAATATTAGGGGTATTCTCCCAACCCAGGTCAAGTTCGTGGTATCGATCTCCCAAAATTTGAAAATGGACATCGAAAAACTAAATATTTTGCCTAATTATTACATGTTCAAGTGGTTAAAAGCAGTTGGTCTGTGTCTAATGTTAGCCTTGCTAAGTTGCTTCATCTAAATACACAAATATAAATATTGTTTAAATTGGCTATTTGATAACCATGGAGGGTCTGTTCGACTCTTTTTTTCTATCTACAAAGCTTGTTGATGGTAACTCACTTAGTGTAATTACCAACATTGTAAAGCACTCATGAATGAACGTGCGAACCTTTCAGTCATGACTGCCATGGATTATCGTAAGGATTTATCATGGTGTGAAATGCTTCACTAACATTTGTCTTCCTCTCCAACTGCGCATAGGTCTTGGAGCCATGTGTAATCAGATTACTGACAAAATCGTAATTCCGAATGCCCTCATTGGAGTGCGCATGATGTTGATCCACGATGGTCTTCATTTCCACCATTCTTGAAGGTTTTTTGTCAGCGGACTTTCTGCTGCTGGGCTTCCTTTCCTCTACCTCTATTCCGTTTTCCTTCCACCAGTCTATTCCATGTTTTTTCTTCTGGTGCGTTTTGAGACTGACTTTATGCGTGAATGAATCAGTGCAAATGTCGCACTTGTACGGCTTAATCCCAGTGTGCACCCGCTGGTGACTCCTCAAGTTGGTGAGTTGGGTAAAGCCACGCCCACAATCAGGACACTTGTATGGTTTCTCTTTCATGTGGACGGCCCGGTGCACCCTCAGGCGGACACTATTGAAGAAATCCTTGCCACACTGGTCGCAGATGAATGTCTTCTTGCCCCCGTGTATCAACTGATGCCTTTGGAGGCTGGAAATGCAGCGGTAGGATTTGTCACACTTGTCGCAGTGTAACCGCTCTCCAGTTCGATCCATCTGGTGTATGCGCTTGTGCAGCTTCAAACGCATCCGTGTCACAAAGAACTTGCCGCACTCTTCACAGATGAAGTTTCGCGTCTGGTGTGTACGATTGTGCCGGGTCATGTTTTCAACGTACTCTTTACACTTTGGGCATTCTCTCAGCAATACGGCAATGTCAGTGACTTGAGACATGTTGAAAGCACTCGTTGGATCAAGGCGATCTGCTTCTCCAATTCTCTGCTGCCGATGAACCTCAAAAAAGTGCAGGGTCACCCCCTCCGTTTCAGTGAACTGCTCATCACATGTTTTACAGCAAAGCCGTTTGGGCAGGGAACTTCTTAGAACCTCCAATCGCATGCGGGTTCTTCTGGGATAAAAAAAAGGTTTGAATTAGTTTCAAATTTACAAAATAGATGCAGCTGACAATCAAAGCAGCCAACGACTAAAATTTGTTTTTCAAATCTGAACTTTTATGACCACTGCTTCAAAACTCAATATTTATGTTTTTCTGTATCAGCCATGTCATAAGTTTTGGCAGAATTTATAAGATCTATTAGGCTATGGTTCATGCAGGGGTGAGAGTCATTGCTGACAAAAGGTTCTGAAACTAGGTTCCAAATTTAAGAAGATATGTTGAATTGATGGCATTTCCACCTTTTGGTAACCCCTGGAATTATAGATTGCAAAAAGCTTCTGGGAACAGTATCCTGAGAGATCTAGGTGAGTGGACCAAAGAGTATTATTTCTTTATATCTGTCCCCTTATATCCCTGTACATGCATTACCTCAAACCACCAGCCAAATACCCCAAAACATTAGGTTTTAGAAACACTATCATCCTCCCAACTTACGTCTCATTGTATGCTTTCCGTTTCGCCATTCTCTGCTCATCTGACAGTCGAGGGCGCCCTTTCTTGCCAGGAACCTTTGGCGGGGCATTAGGATCCTTCTTTGGCCGGCCTCTCTTGCGTGGTGGTCCCTCTGGCTTCGGCTTAGTAATCTTGACTTTCTTCTTATTTTTAGCCTTGGGTAGTTTTTTGGGTGGTTCAATGAGCTCAAAATTATCATCATCCGGTGTGTCCAAGGAGACTTCGATCTCTTCCCTCAATCGTTTTGTGCTGCTTCGCCTCGGCAACCTTCTACTTGCAGTCTTTTTCTGTACAACAAATTATCAGTATTTATAAACCAGTATTAAGGTATTACAACCCATAAATTCCATTGAGGAAAGAGAGATGATAATTCATGCCGACAATCTTGATTTCATAACAAGGCAATTAAATACAACATTATTTGTTTTTCTAGAAGCAAAGGTAAAAAAGAAAAGAAAAAACCCCCCAAAAACCCATGATTTCTTTATATATTTGGCTTGCGGTAACACCATGAGTATATCTACTTTGCTGTGTAGGTAACACCATGTAATCTCTCTAAATGAGTTGGGGTGGTTCTGAAAAGAACCGTTGGTTTCAACTCAACGTTTCGATCAGTATGCTCTGATCGTCTTTAGATTTTTGTTTTTCAGAACTTGTCTTGCTATATGCTACTGCCGCGGAGTAGACTTCTTTAATTACCATGACAACAAACATCCATGGGTATTTCTTGTCTCTACATTCAACCCAAGGACATAAGACATAAAAAAAAGGGACATCACACAACATCACACAAGATAAAAACAATAAGAATCCTTGTTTGAAACCCCCAAAACAAGTATGTGCGTGGGAAGGGTGCTCTTAGTCTTACATATCTTATGATGGACACAGGTTCGTAATCCAGATCATCTGGGTTATCATCCATAGACAAGAAGTCATCATCTTCAAATTCATCCTCCACAAAGCAGAAGTCAGTGTCCACCTTGCTTGCCTTCTTAGGTGGCTCCTTCACCTTGACCTCGGTGTAATTCTGGATCCTTTGAACAGATAAATATAAAGTATGTAATGCCCTCTCTTTTCATCCTAGAGCTACTAAAGATTATGGATTCTTAAGAATTCAAAAAAGGTTCTCAAAATTTTAGAACTTGGCCAGTAACCCAACAAATTAGTCCTAGAGTTTTTCCAAATACATACTTATGTAATATTTATGTAAATCTTAAGATTTTCAATTCTAAACCTTCTCCTGAAAGTTCAGCAAACATTAGACAAGTAAGGAAATGTATTAGGTCCTAAAACAAATATTTCTGGTGCAGTGAAAGTTCTGAGAGCATCATCTTCATTAAACTTAACTCTGTTTGGAACTCTAGGGTTCAAATTTCAAGACAAATATATTCCGAGTGCAAGACCTTCATTAAACTTAACCCTGTATGGCACCATTGGGGATCAAATTTCAAGACAGTAGACCGAAGGTCTTCTAGCTCAGAACTTTTCCTAGACCAGATATACAACTGGATACATCGAGTTCACAAAGCTCATTATCAATCATGCATCTACATGTAGCTCACAGGTGGATCATTATTTGATGCCCTTAATTTATCAGGGAAAGTAATTTTAAGGGAACTGAGCTGAGCACTCACCTTTCATACTTGCGCGGTTGGCCCTTTCGCCTTGTCTTTTTCTTCATCTTTGGTGCCACCTGCTTGACCTCCGGGATAGGAATCAATTCCTCCATCTCCAAGCTGGTAGACAAATAAAAATTCTTCATAAATTCAGCAAGGGGCAACTCAAGTGTGGTTATGCTCCTCAATGAATCAGATGGGTGGAACATAGCATACTCTAGCTGCCATGCACAACCATACACAAGTTAAAGTATGTCAAGTAAATACCAAAGTAAGTTCTTCAGTGCAAGTTAATTTTGAACAGTTATTTTATTCAGAAAATATTTCTTACCGATCAAGAAAGAAACTAATAAAAGCTTCATCAGCACTCCATGGTGAATCTCCCCGTGTCCTTTTCACATACTGCTCAAACTGGGGTGTCGTCATCATTTTGTTGCGGAGCATTGCCCATCTCTGTCCTTCATGTGGGAGCAGGCTCTCAAGATCCAAGCCTTGGGGTTGTAGCTGGTTATTAGACATCAAGGACTGTTGACGCTCGTCAGCTCCAGTACCAATTGGAGTTGTTTTCTCCAGGTTTTCTGCCATGGTTGTGTTCTCAATTTCCACTGTCTTTGGTGCTGGTGTGTTTGCCTTGACTTGAGAACTCTCATCAGGAGGTTGTGTTTCCATAGGTGCAGCTGTGTTGTTCTCGTCCATGTCGATCTTTGTATTATTGATTTCTGTACCGATGCTCCCATCATCAATGATACCTACATCATCATTGTTTTGATCTGTGTATGTATCATTTCCCC
>JAJGQC010000315.1:0-25000 GCA_021014325.1 Plazaster borealis
TCGAACCACTCATTTGTGCATCTTGTTCTGATTTCATTGGGGGGGGGGGCAAGGGTTCTGGCCCCGGCCCTACGCCCCCTTCTGGTGTTACGCCACTGCTCAATAGAGGGTGTAATTTAAACAATATTGTCCGCTGGAGAAATGCAGGAATTGGTTTCATTTAAAGGTATCGTACACGTTTGGTAATGACTCAAAACAAATCTTAGCATAAAAACTTACTTGGTAACAAGCAACGGAGAGCTGTTGATAGTATAAAACATTGTAGGAAACGACTCCCTCTGAAGTAACGTAGTTTTTGAGAAAGAGGTAATTTCTCACTAAAATAATAAAAACTTCTTGCAAGAAGTTTTTATTCCTATCTGAAAGCACACAAATTTGTACAGCAAGGGTGTTTTTTCTTTCATCATTTTCTTGCAACTTCGATGACCATTTGAGCCCAAATTTTCACAGGCTTGTTATTTTATGCATATGTTGGGATACACCAAGTGAGAACACTGGTCTTTGACAATTTCAAAACGTGTTCAGTGCCTTTAAACATTGAAGTAATGCACGAAGTATTCTGAGATGTTCGAGGCTTGCACGGTCTAACCAGAGTGGGATTGAGTTTATTCGATCGTCACATCAATGTTGTACAAACATCAATGTTGTTATTTTAAAGATAGAACAGTCACACTTGCTGGAAAAAATGGAGTCGTATAACTTCATTCAAGAGAAGATAAAATTGTTTGCGCAGTGTAGTCATAATCAAATCCCGAGGAAAACATTGCTAATTTTCATCCTGCTTTTTTTATTTTAGGATAGAAAATGTAACTAACCCAAACCCGCTTCCTCACTTTAAGAAAGATTCACTTCATCCCGATCTCTTAACATATCAATGCATTAACACAAGAATCCCTTACCGAAACGTTTCTATTCAGTAACTTCACAAGTTAAACTGAAGGGATAATATCACACTAAGTAATAATAACTTAGCCCAAGGCGACATGGGGCTATCTTAAAGTGACAACTTTTAACAACTAAATTGCGTAGAATTATACAGACGAGATGGTCCAGAAGGAGAAGGCGTTTGGAGTTGGAGAGGGCGGTTAACCTTTTAGACTCGGATCAGCACTTAAAATGTCCGTGTATTATTGACTCAATCAATCATTGCAATAGTTCCTTGCATTTTGGCATTTTGTTGTCACAACCCCCTAATAGCTACTTATTGAGGACCAAGTAAGGCATGTCATTGGATGATAGATGTATGCACCAATCATAGCCACCAGCCAATAATTTGCCTTCTTTTGGAATCATGTGAGGTTTCTTCAAATGTGGCGCCATAAACTCCTTAATTGTTCAATGCAGAACTGTTGTATTTAACAACAGCATTCTATAAATTCAAAATCACAACTCTCCAATGTGCAAAAGTATCAATTTTATTTAAACAGAACCTGTCACGTATAATAATATGTATTGATGGAACAACATGTCACCATGCAATCCACGCATTCGCCACTTCTCGTATTGATTATGTAAACTCACTATCTAGCATGTGATATTAATTCTGATGGTAAAGAAATTATCCGTCTTCAGCGTTTTCAAAACAGAGCTATACAATTGATATTTATGGCCCAAAAGTCTGATCATGTTTCACCGCTTCTCGAAAAGCCTCGCCGTGCCTTCCTGTTCACAAACGCATTCATTTTTACATCGTTGACTTGTATGCTAAAATGCTTCAGTGTTCTGGCAATTTCATTTTTAGAACTTATTCCTTTATCAACTATATACAGTAGATTTCGCTCCAGTTCCGATTCGTAACAAAAACCAAAAGCAGATCGAAGTCTTTCAACAAAGGTTTCTAGTAATAAAATTAAGAACATTATACGTATAGCTTCATTCCAACTATGGCATGGCACTGAGCAACAATTATTGTTATCAACAATTGGACAATATTACGTCGATATTTGGTCGCGATAACAGTTGGTGTTTTAGGGAGAGATTTCGCGAAAGGTGGCAGCCAAAACAAATTCAAGGAATACGCATCCAAATATCAATAATAAAGATATAACTAAGTAGTTCGATTGACTTTAGGATATATTTCCTTACACTACCATAAAAATGGAATTGTTTTTTTAAGTATTCATTTTTTTTATGATCGTCACCTGTACAAACCCATTAAAGCTTTCCGGTGGTAATTGAAGCGACTATTCTGCGATGTAATCCCTCGTTTTTTAGTCAAATAAATCTCATCCCGCTTTTGAGAGTCTCCTTGCTGATTATTCCGAATGTGTAAACAATTTGCCTCCTCGCCATTGATGTCCACCGTAAACACATCAAGGGATGAAGAAAGAAAAGCGGGAAATGAATACCACGTCACATTTTATGAAGGCACTATACCGTGCAACACATGATACTAAATAAATAATGATAACACAGTCATGAAGTTGACTTCAAGTAAGGGGATAGGTAAGTCCATGAACCCTCTATACAATATGAAAGGCTGAAAGAACCTGACCCCACTCTCTCCACTTTCAGAGTTTCCGTTTGCCGATGAATGAAAGTATTGGTGACTGTGAAATGGATAAATCTGTAAGGGTCGCAGATACAGATAAAGATGGGGGAAATAAGGGATCAGTCCACCTTTTGAACAGAGAAAATCGTGCTTACAATCTATCGTCCTAGTCCGATAAATGCGTGTGGAAGCGAAGAATCTATTCACGCTAGTAATAGTTATAACAAGATAGGATCTGTCAACGGGAATCAACTACATCGCAGTATCAGGATCGTTAGGTAACATAATCACATCTTACACTGTACACACACATACATCCTCGTCATTCGATTGGTGAAATTTTGCCATGTGTTTATAGCCGCGACGCTCTAAAATTTACTATTGGACAGGTGACCGTCCACTATTGATAATTAATGGACGCTTCGCAGTGTTATTTGTTTTTATGTGAGTTCTACATCTCATGCCAAACATAGTAAAAGTCAGTTGATCTCTTTTGCTTCAGGCAATTCTTCTTGGGAATATCCTTGCTCTATGGATATGTCTACTTAATACAAAGTTACCTCCACTTGTGCTTAACATTTAAGCATTTCCATTTAAATGGAAGTAATCTAAGCTTTCAAACCCAAATGGACCTTCATCGTAAGAAAACCAAAGCCCTTGACGTATAACGGCCTATGAGACATAAGGGAAATACATATGATACTGTGATGGACACGCTCCGAGCCATACCACTTTCCACGGAGTGCTAACCTTTCTTGTCCATGGGTTGCTTGACCTCCATCCAATCGAAAAATTATTAGAAAAAACTTGCACTCAAATCTTGGACAAATATTAGGCAAATCAATGACAGTTTTAGACACCGCAATAACCCCCAATTCGTTGGTCAATAAAAGCCTAGTCAACAAAGTACAAGAGGCTGGGGTGTTAGTATTGTCACTTTCTCTCAAGATAAATGAGCTGGAACGACCACAGACGGGACCCATGATTCCGGTGCAGTAGCCCCCTAATTGCATTTTTATTCGGGACGAGAGCTTTTCATCGGCGGAGGAATATGGTTAAGGGCCTTCGGCTCGGAGCTTTGAAGTGCCCGTTGCTTGCGACAATATTGTCACAATGGATCTTCCTCCGATTAAGTGAAGGGTAAAAAAAAAGACAGGCTGTGTGTGGATTCAAGATAGTTCGCTGGTATTTATTCTCTAACATGTGTAATGTGTAGCAAATAAGAATTATTCAATTTGCGAATTCTGCTCCAATAACATGGCAAATGTCCCTGGAAGCATGGTAATACCGTCTTGTAACATTTAAAGCAAATACGCAGTGGGTATACAAATTTGTTAACTTGACGAAACAAAGCCAGCAACACTAGAAGCCAGAAACAAGTTTAAAGGTATCGTACACGTTTGGTAATGACTCAAAACAAATATTAGCATAAAAACTTACTTGGTAACAAGCAACGGAGAGCTGTTGATAGTATAAAACATTGTAGGAAACGACTCCCTCTGAAGTAACGTAGTTTTTGAGAAAGAGGTAATTTCTCACTTAAATAATAAACAGTTCTTGCAAGAAGTTTTTATTCCTATCTGAAAGCACACAAATTTGTACAACAAGGGTGTTTTTTTCTTTCATCATTTTCTTGCAACATCGTTGACCAATTGAGCCCAAATTTTCACAGGCTTGTTTTTTTATGCATAGTTGGGATACACCAAGTGAAAACACTGGTCTTTGACAATTTCCAAACGTGTTCAGTGCCTTTAAGTTAACTAAGTTAAATAGATCTTATTTGAAAGCATCGGCAGTTGCAGATGACTTCTGGGTAAAGAAAATTTACGAAAGAATTGTTGTTGACATTTATTTGAGTGCACATGGCTCAGTAAGTATGGCGCACTGTGCATATTGCATTCGCTACACATTGACAAAACGTCAATCTTTTGAACAGCATTCGGCCATACTAAACGGTTAATAACCTCAGCCATGGCAACATAACAGATGTTTATTAAAAATGTTCACTTGCATCAAGCTAAAAAGTGAGGAGAAAAAAAGTTCGCTCTGAATGTACAGAATGGACAGAGACTGTTTTCTGCTCGTTTATGTATGCATTCATTGGAATCGACCGCGAAGTGCTAGCAAGAGGCGATACTGACCAGGTGTACCTTTTATCCACTTGTTCGAAGCAGCCCAATACAGTCGTTGGGCTCACCTCACCTTAATGGATAAAATATTGAATTTAACAAAGTTACAAATACAAAATCTGAATCGCTCATGCGCATTAAAATGTTATTGTCGATTTGATTCTGAAATTCACAAGTATACCCTTTGTCCAATAGTGTCTATATAAGTAAGAGAGCACAACCATTGTCCCAATTACAAAGAATATATCTCTGCCATTTCAAATTGCGAAAGATTTTCAACTGTTAGCTGTATAACTTAATAATTTTCACATTTTGATATCAGTTGACACGACTACAAGCCCGTAGGGATCTCCAAATCAATGGCCCCGCCCACCTCAGGAAAAATTACGGAATTTATAACCAAATTCCTCCCGAAGTAAATTTATTTATCCAAGGTAAATGTATCAAAACCCGCTGTTTGCAAAAAGAGAGAACAAAATCTAGATGCCATTAAACAAAATGCATTTGGACATTCGGTGTTCTCCAACTTTGGAAACAACATGCTTTGGGAGGGGGGGGGGCAGCGCGAGCGGGAAGCGCGAAGCAGCGTTGGTTCGGAGCCTGCTTAAGGGGCCCTAAACGGTTTTTGATTCTAGGTGCTCTATTATAGTGCAATTTAAGGTGCTTCCTGGCTACTTTCCCCTCGATAACTCCGTTTAATTGGTTAACTCTTGTGGTCTTATACAGTTCCTTATGTACCCATCTCCAAAATATGGGCGCTATCTGGACATTTACCAGATCACATGAGGTGCTTGGGGCCCACTGTATTTAACATCTTCTAATAAAGACCACTTTTTTCTTTTCTTTTTAACTTCTCTTTAACTTAACTTTAACTTCATTTGTGGGGCCTAAAGAAAGTTCATGTATTCAACTGGCAAATAAAATAAAATGAAATAAAACATGCACGATTTTTCAGAATTTGTGCAAGGCAACTCGATGGCGTCAGCCAACAAAATGGTGTGAACCCAGCTGGCGGTAGTGGGCTCTGGACCTAGTAAAGGGGGAATTGAAATGAAATAATGAGGAAATTACAACAACGCTAGACGTCACAGTAACTTGAAAAAGACAATAAAATTGATATTCTTACAAATTTAGAAGTCTTTCTCTATACCCAGTTTCTAGTGATAAAGTGCAACACCAACGTTAGCCGAAGAGGTGCGCAGATATCAGACAGGGTTGTCGTTTTCAGACCATGGAGTTTCCCAAAATTTGTCGGATTTAAACACGTTACATTTTAGGATACAAGGCGGGGAATAATCCGTAATTTTTAAGTCGGAAATGGGGTGAAACAAATTAAAAAGTCGGTTCAAAAAATTGTATCTCTGAAAAGTGGCTGAGTGCTCGCATGTGGTTTAAAGTTGCCTCAGTACAACAGGTTGTTAAATGGAGCAAGACAATTTAGTCGTAACCCCCGAAGTCGAGAGTTCAAGACATCCTGAGTCAAAGTCAAAGATGACACCAGGTTTTTAAAATGTATGCTGCAAATGCAGCAAACGTATAAATAGGCACGTCGTCGCGCTGGTGTAACAACTCTATAGGAGGAAGGAAAGTATAGAGTGACTTTGAGAACGAACAATGAAGAGAAGCTCCCATCGTTTATGTGATAGCTCTCTTCATGATGAACGAGATATTGTCATTGGATGTCCAACATTTCTCCAGGTAAACGATTTTTCAGTAACGTACTATGTAAGAGCGTTCAGCTATAACCACTGAGAATTGGTGATTAAAATGCAAAAAAGACCACACAAGAGTATTTACTGGTTTCAGGTGATGAAAAGCTTTGAAAAGCTTTGTTCGTGCATGCAGCCGTTTTCATTGCCGTGCCAAAATAAAAATAGTGATCGTTGTATAATTGTCTCCTTCATTGCTACGCCACAATATAGTGATCGTTGTATACCGTTTCGCCGCTCATTGCAACGCCACAATAGTGACTGTTGTTAGCCGCTCATCGCCACGCCAGAATATAGTGATAGTTGTATACTGTCTTGCGCTCATTGCAACGCCACAATAGTGATTGTTTGCCGCTCATCGCAACGCCATAATATAGTGACCGTTGTATACTGTCTCGCTGCTCATTACAACGCCACAAAAGTGATTGTTCGCCGATCATCGCCACGCCATAATATAGTGATCGTTGTATACTGTCTCGCCGCTCATTGCAACGCCACAATAGTGATTGTTCGCTGCTCATCACTACGCCATAATATAGTGATCGTTGTATACCGTCTCGCCGCTCATTGCAACGCCACAATAGTGATTGTTTGCTGCTCATCACAACGCCACAATATAGTGATCGTTGTATACTGTCTCGCTGCTCATTGCAACGCCAAAATAGTGATTGTTTGCCGATCATCACCACGCCATAATGTAGTGATCGTTGTATACTGTCTCGCAGCTCATTGCAACGCCACAATAGTGATTGTTCGCCACTCATCGCAGCGCAATAAAATAGTGATCGTTGTTTACTGTCTCGCTGCTCATTCCAACGCCACAATAGTGATTGTTTGCCGATCATCGCCACGCCATAATATAGTGATCGTTGTATACTGTCTCGCCGCTCATTGCAACGCCACAATAGTGATTGTTCGCCACTCATCGCAGCGCAATACTATACTGTCTCGCTGCTCATTGCAACGCCACAATAGTGATTGTTCGCCGCTCATTGCAACGCCATAATATAGTGATCGTTGTATACAGTCTGCCTCTCAGTGCAACGCCACAATAGTGATAGTTCGCCACTCATCGCAGCGCAATGAGTGACCGTTGTATACTGTCTCGCCGCTCATTGCAACGCCACAGTATTGATTGTTCGCTGCTCATTGCAACGCCACAATATTGATTGTTCGCCGCTAATCGTAACGCCATAATATTGTGATCGTTGTATACTGTCCCTTCGCTCATTGCAACGCCACAATAGTGATTGTTCGCCGCTCATCGCAACGCCATAATAGTGATCGTTGTATACTTTCTCTCCGCTCATTGCAACACCACAATAAAGTTATTACTGTATAGATTACTGCGACATCAAATGTTCACAAAAGAGCCATACCTGGACTTCCTGCAGGCATGATTTGTACACAGCACAATGGAAGAAATGATTACATCTTACAAATTTGATGGAAATTTAACTGCTTGTTTTTATATCAAATTTTGAGATGAAGAAACGGGGGCACAGCTGTTCAGCTATCTGAAAACTGTCTCAAAACTTGTTAAGCTGTTACTTGTATAACTCTTGAATTTATGTATAATTTATGACACCAAATCTGAAATTTCTAAAATGACCAGTGTAGTATCTTGCCTACCAGAAAGGCCCTGGAATGTACATGTACAAGGTCACTTATTTTTGTAAACAAAGGTTACATGGCATGGTCTAGTCTCGTTCATTGCTACGCCAACATAAGTGAGCGTTGTATAAAACAAGCATTTCTTTTAAAGGTTGATCGTTCAATTGTATTTTTGTATAAGAGTGTGGCTTATAATCATTGTTATTAAGTCATAATTATGGGGGAAAAATACATATATTATATAGTAGTTCAAACCCGCACCCCATTTATTCAAACTGTAATTTCTGTGTTACAAATTCAACATCAAACTTGCCTCGTTAAAAGAAGTCAAAAGCAGGTCAAACATTTTGCAATATCTTCAATGTTTCGCCGACAAATGTGTGTTTTATATTAAACTACAAATTACTTCTCATCCATTTTTATAGGCACAAACTATTGAATTATTTTCTTTTGTCTCCATCTCGCCTTCTCTTCTAGTTGTCTTAATCTGGATGAATCTCTTTCGCACTCCATTAATAAGAGGCCCATATATATCGTCCATGCATACGTAGAAGCAGCAGAGGCATATGTGCCGCCGATCGTCACGTTTCCCACCCAACACTCCGGCGCCAAAGGGAATTTCTCTAATTTACTGGTGGATAAAGCTTTAAGTACTCGTGCAGTTACATGAGATTCTTTTTGATTGAACAGTTGCAAACAAGGCATTGGGTTTAAAACCAACCTCTCCTATAGCCCATTGCTAAACATATCAACAGAAGTGTGCAAACCTCGTCAAAAGGAGCGGGAGGGCGGTTCAGACTTAAAGTTCAATGAGACAAGCTCCAGAATCAATTAATTTCAAAGTACTCGATGATGGCAAAGAGTTACTCACAAGTTGTACTGTTTTTTAAGCTGGACCAATTATTTGAAAGTCCGAACACGGGCTCCAAAGAAGGTACGAAAAAAGATTTAAACCAAACCAGTTAACTTTGCATTTTACCCGTTAATACATTTGGCAAATGTTTTATAATTTAAAATGAAATATATCTTGGGGATATTAAATTATGTGGATGCAAGCACCATCGAGACCCGCGCAAAGCTTTTAAAATACCATTGGAATTAACCCATAACGGATGAGAGCAAGTAATAAATATTGACAATGGCTTGCTGCTGTCTTTTTATCTCTGCACAACTTATCTAGATTTAATGTTTCGCCTTAATAGGCATGCATTGACTCTGAAACTTATTGAAGAGAGGGATAAATTCTTTATTTTGTCAACAACGACTACAACAAAAACAACGGCAACAACAACAACTGCAACAACTACAACAACAACAACAACAACAACAACAACAACAACAACAACAACAACAACAATACAACGACGGCAACAACAACAACTGCAACAACAACAACAATACAACAACGACAACAACAGCAGCAACAACAACAACAACAACGACGACGACGGCGGCGGCGGCGGCGGCGGCGACGACGACGACGACGACGACAACAACAACATCAGCAACAACAACAGAAAGAGACATATAAAACACGGACACATTTAAATGAATACAAGAATGCTAAATAGCATTATAACGGGAAAAGCTTCACCACATGAATTTAAAGTCCACTGAACTACGATATCATTTATGTGCACAAATTCTGTTCAACTTGCATTGTGTCGGATACTTCAGGAATAATTGACAGTATGTCATCACCTCATGAAACAATTTTGACACAAAAACACGGTTGTCCAAGTCAATTTCCTGTGTGGGTATCTTTGAATAGAGTTAATTGAATACCATCATGACCAAAGTTGTTCATGTTTTTCTTTCTTATTTACATAAAATACCAAAACCCTAATGAGAATTTTTGCTAAGAATTGTTGGCACGTTAAGTGCCTAGCCGGTAATTGTCTGTATGTAGTCAGCATGTGATGCAGCTGCTGAATTAATCATTAAATTAGATACCTAAAGTGCATCTTACATAACCAGTGCTGTTTGATATACCATTAGGGTAAATGACATTTAATTAAAGACGCAGACAGAAAATATTCACTTTCTCGCAAGGTTGATTACAGTCTGATAGGGCGACATTACGAATGATAATCTGAAACACCTACATCAATACTGTACAATATTGGTCTTGAGAAGTCTTGGAAACAGCAGAGTATAAACGGTTGAACAGAAAAGAAGAAAGGCAAAATAATAAGTAGCATTTTCCAATCAAACTACGCTTGAATTGTGTTCCCCCTTTTATATGATGTTGCTAAAATAATGACTGACAAAATAATCACTGACACCGAGACTTTTGATTTTGCCCAGGTTGGTACCTTAATACAAAATTGGTAAATGCTCGAACAAAACAAAAAAAACCCCAGATTTTATCTGACATTTTAAACTTGATAACAATAACAATTGAAATCTCAATTCTTATCTCTGTTTCTCTATAGACTAATGCAACAAATTTGCACTCTCCAAAATATTTACCATTAGCTGTTGCTTTCTCCTTATCACATAAATCGACCACCAGATGATAAATAAAAAAAAGTTCTCTCCTTCAATAAACAAATGATTTCCCATAGCCTTAAATCCATATCATCTTGAACTGTTTATACCTTCTCAGCCCTACAGCATTCTAGACATGACCGAACCATTTGACGATTCAAATACAACAGAGAGACAATAATCGCATTACTGCATGATATGCACTTGTAGATTTTGCCAGCAAAGAGTTCTGCATTTAGTGTGTGCATGCATTATCTGACTTCTACATTATGCGTAACATAAGATGGTCAAGTTTGAATGGAAGATTTTAAATGTTGTGTTCTGCACCCAAACCCGTACCCACACTATTTCCTCTAAAAAAACACCTAACCCATCTTGTATGCAATTCTCTCCGATGAACACCCCACTCTCGTATTTGGTAACGGAATGGTGGATATATAAAGATGGGGCAGTTGATAGTGTCAGCATTCATGATCAGGAGATCACTCGCTGTACGGGACTTGAATGAGCTTAGCCCTCGGCTATCTTGTGAATAATCATCAGTTGTATGCCATGCGAACCCGATCGCTTCAACTGGACCACTTCACATCCGCACGGATGGCTTTCCATGTTGCTGCTCAGCTGGAACGGTGCCACGCTTTTGTTAAGGGCTAAGTGCTCTCTCTGGTGCATGGGCGTGAACCCAGAGGGATTCGAACCCTACCCTTAATCATCATGCTTATATTCCATACTACTTAAAAGTGTTTACTCTCATTCAAAGGAGTATAACAAAATAATTAAATTCGATTTGAAAAAAAATCTTAACTACACAGATAGTGCTGTCAGCAGGATATAGCGCAAGTCATACAAGGTTTGGGTTTGGATTCCCAATCAAAATAAGGTAAACGAACGATTCATTAATTGCGCATTAATAATCAACACCGGTAAAGCAACGATTCAGGCAGAACTTGGCCGTCACAAGCTTTGCGTTTGCAGCCTTTGGACCCACCGCAGGAGCTTTGTTCAGAATATAAGTTTAACATAAATCAGTGGAGTACAAACAAACAATTGCATTTTCCTGTAGTAAAGCACTTTCTCAACACGCCTCCAAAATACCACCCTCCCATCAGCCAAGCGCCTTAACCCTACGATATCCTAAAGCATTATGTCTACATCTCCAAAATACCAACCTCCCAGCCAAGCTCCTTAACCATATACATTTTCCTATAGTAAAGCATTATGTCGACACGCTTCAAAATTACCGCCCGCCCAACAGCAAAGCTCCATAACCCTAAAGGAGTTTGTAACTCACACAGCCTTGCTTTCAGTCGTCCGTTATCACACGGCCACTACTCGCCGGTCTTAAAGGCATCGTACACGTTTGGGGATGATGCTGATAATTAATGGCAATAAAAACTTACTTGGTAAGAAGTACAGCAGCTTTGGATAGTATAATGAAAAAGATATCACTTTTTATCCCCCAAAACATTTGAATATGAGAGTGTATTCCAATGCAGGTTATTCTTCCAGCGTGGACATAACCGCTCCAGATTTTCGGCAATATCTCAAAAACGCTACCACCTTTTGAAATAAAATTTTCACAGGTTAGTTTTATGGTATATATCTACAACTATAGAGGTTTGAAACAAACAATAGGCTCCAATTACCAAATGTGTACGATGCCTTTAAATCGCCGTTTGAAAAATCGGTAAATTATTCCCTTATGAAATACTATAATAAGAAATAATAAAGAACAACCTTTCTCAACTAAAATAATAAACATAATTACCGCTTCATTTGTAGGTTAGGCTTTTAAAATAGTAGAATAAAACAATATGTGACCCCAAAAGAAGCTTATAAGATTCACGAATGCCCTATGGCGCTAGCAGCGTATTATGTTTGTTTTGTTTTAATTCGAATCCATGCTTGTTCATTTATATTCAAAGAATTATTAATACACAAGCGTATTTTCTCGAGAAAAATATGTGCGTTATTAAAACAAGAATGGTGCCACGGGGCAGGTAGACTTTGAATTGAACATGTCGCCGTTTAAAGCTCAAATTTCGAATCGGAACAAACGGGGAAAAAGTTTTCCTACATTGTGATTACTTTTCTTGATAAACAGTCCAGGAGCTACTTCAGTCGGGCATGGTTTGTTTTACAACAATTAACAAAAAAGGAGTAAGGTTTTGACTCATACGTCTATGATTTCATATCTTGGAATATATCCAGATAACCTATGATGCACTGATTAAGAACTAAGTCGTAGTCTAGGCCACTGTACTCTTGGCAATTTTGAATCGAGGCTGAAATTGGAAATATGGGAGGAAACCAAGCCGAAAATAATGGCTGAATAACTACCATCTATAAGAAAGGGAAAATAATTTGCCAATAGAACCCTTTTCAATATCTTTATAGAACCCTTTTCAATATCTTTATAGCGATTGCATATGGTTGTACGTTAACCATGGATAGTAACCGATCACCGATGTGGAATGGACGATGAAATACTGGAGAATCTTTCTGTCAACAGAAGAAGAACAAAAATACCCGACGACTGCTGTGGCCCTGTTTCGTACGCAATTCAACCTCTTATGTCAACGGTGTATCTGGCTAAAGATTCATTCCAGGAAAATACGTCACCAACATACTTTCAACAAGTTTACTCAGTATAGAAATCAATAAATGAGAAAAAAAAAGCCTGAAAAAAATGTTGGACAAAAACCAGGCATGAACGTGCACAAGATCCAGGACAAGAACTGTCGACGTTTCCACCTAAAAATGAACACGGATTCCATGGGTTTGTAATACAGTAGTACACGATCATAGATGGAGGCTGCATTATTGCTTCTTATATGATGATCATAACTTAAAGGAACGTTACAGAACTGGTAATTAAAATTTTCTTTGAGATCACAGATTTACATAAAACTTACACGGTCTAATGATGATAATAGTAGAAAACATCCCTAGAAATATTTCTGTCTATGAAATGCCATATTTGATGAGAAATAAATAAAACTAATTTCCGATTGGAGTTTATCGCTCATGAGCGTTTTATTCATGCATTGTATAACACATGCAAATGTGTAATCGGTTTTTCACTATTTTCTCGTGACCCAGATGGCCGATCGATCTCAAACTTCTACAGGTTTGTCAGTTTATGTATATGGTGGATTATATAAAGTGCTTAACTGTTTTGTGAGCAAAAACCAACTGTAATGTTCCTTTAAGTTCATACACTATAAACATATCACAATATATAATTTCCCATTTACTCTTTAATCTAGACATCTTCCAAAAGTCTTAAGGGACATTTTCTGCGCCAGTTTAATTTTCACTTTATTGCTATAATGAGCACAGATTGAGCTCTTGTTCCATGGGTTTTGAATGCATATGGATCGAGCTTATCCTGCTGGGTTCTGAATGCACATGAATTGAGCTTATCCTACTGGGTTTTGAATGCACATGAATTGAGCTTATCCTACTGGGTTTTGAATGCACATGGATTGAGCTTATCCTGTTCAATGGGTTTTGAATGTACTGATTAGAGCTTATCCCTTAAAAAGTACCATGGTATTACCATGGTAACCATGGTTTTATGATGGTTACCATGGTAAAACCATGGTGAAACCATGGTACCTTTTCATTGGTGGTACTGCTATGGTTATTCCATGGTAATACCATGGTTTTACCATGGTTATGATGGTAAGTCGATAGTATCCATAATACATCTATGGTACTCATTTGTTTTCATGGTACTTCCATGGTTATACCATGGTTATACCATGGTATATCAATCGATTCAATGTGTTTTTTTCACTTGGAAGAACTGACGAGTCTGTTTTTTCTGGATTTTATGATTTTTATGGATGAAGAATTGGATAGACTGTTTTCCAGGACTATATAATGTTGAAGAGATCTGGTAGCCTATTTTTTTTACTGTTAATCTGGATTTCTTGAAATTAATTCAATTAAATTTAGGTTATGTAAATAATTGTGGCTTTTTTTGTGGCATGGAGATGTTCTGTGGAGCAGTTAAAGATGCACATTTTCATTTTGAAAATCTAACTTTCAACATTGAATTGGTCCACTTAAGAATTGTACAGCACTTATTCAACATTCAAGGCTATTTGTGTAAAATGCATGCGTGTACTGCACAGCGTGTGTGTACTGTACAAAAATGTGTGCACTAGCAATTAGGGTATACCAAATACAGGGACCCTTCCAAACACGGTGTACATGTATGTACACAGGTTCAACTCCAGACATATAGTTCTGCCCCATTAGCCAGTTAAAGATAAGTGCAAATTATCAGATCCAAAAGTGCAAATAATCAGATGTCTGCTACTACACAAATTTCTCAAGTTCACTTAATGTGGAATTGCTGTCATCAAATTGCTTACAAATAAATTCTCTTCATTGTCAGGAACCTGAACGTAGTTAATTTATTCAAATAAATAACTGACAGACTTAGATTTGGCAGATTTGGTTTGTGCTAAACAATATTAGCTAACCCATTTATTGTTTAAAGTGATCACTGGTGATACTCGTCAATGCCTTTTATCGTTGTTTTACATAGGCCTATAATTGGCAGGTTTTCAAAATCTAAAAGCATTGGTCAATTTACTTTGTTTTGTTGTTGTTTTACATAGGCCTATAATTGGCAGGTTTTCAAAATTTAAAAGCATTGGTCAATTTACTTTGTTTTATCGTTGTTTTACATAGGCCTATAATTGGCAGGTTTTCAAAATCTAAAAGCATTGGTCAATTTACTTTGTTTTGTTGTTGTTTTACATAGGCCTATAATTGGCAGGTTTTCAAAATTTAAAAGCATTGGTCAATTTACTTTATTTTGTTTCGGAAAATCAGATCACAATTAGCTTCTTGGTGACAATGTAAATCAAACAATGATTTGTCACTCAACTGAATCACAACATAAGGAAGATCTACAGTACATGTATCTGTGGTTTGCTGATGAATCTCACATAATTTTTTTTATTTTATTTCAAATGGGTCTTGAAAACTACGTCTAGTTCAATGTTTCGCAGTTAAAATGCAAGACCGTACATTCTATGTAACACATAGGAGCGTTTGAATCCCGTACAAGACAATTGAAAAAATGTAGTTTTTGACCAGTGAAAGTGCAGACAGACTTTGAAACAGCAAGCTGATTGTTTCATTTCTTAAACAACTGTACAATTTAAATAACAATGTACTAAACAAAGACTGTTAACATAAGCTTTTAAGAGTCCGGGTCCGGGGACTAAATATCAAAGATATTTGGAAATGCTGGCCATGGCCCCAAACTGACCACTTTGGGAGAATTTTCACTTTTCCGCAGGTGTTTTAACTGGCATTTGGCCTGCAGACCAGAGACTGAACTCATACATGTTGTACTTATACAATCATTTACTCCAAGTTGAAACAATAAGGTTTTCTATATGCCGACATTTATCTTTTAATATCATTATTTAATTTTCAGTTTGTCATGTACCTTCCCGTTTTATAATTATTGCCCTGCATGTAGCTATTTTATGAAACCGTGCATTCATCTTTCAACGATGAATGATGTGTTCTGTTTGTTAGAAATCTGTATAACGCTTCTCCACTTCCGTAAGTTCTCGATACTCGTTCTGTACTTTTATTTATCTACTTTTCATCATTGAGCCTCATGCATTGTATTATGTTCAAAAGCTATGAAAGCAAATTTTAAATTAGTTTGGAATTTATCCCCGTTGCTGTTTACGGTAAACATCAGTCTTCACTAACTTCAGATTACAAAAACACCCGACCATTATTTGACTCGTACAGGCTACTGAAAGAGTATCATTTAGAGGGAATTTTCTGTAATATCTGGTTTCTTTTCACTGAATTGGAATATTTACTTCTGGATGAAATTTCATCATAGGAACGTATTATAAGAGGACGTAAACACTCTAATTGAATTTATTTGATTAATGAATAACATAAACCACCAAATTATACAACTGAGTGATAGGTCCAGTCAACTTGAGAGTTTGGGATCACGTTGTGCTAGACAAAGACTTTCGCTTTGTAAGAAAAAAATGAATATCGAGTGTAGGCGTGTCATTAATTACAATCCAAACCACATTAATGTGGTAACATTATGCCTTGATGTCGAGCGAACGTCAGCCTTGTTATTCAAAGAAATGTGCGCAAAATATTACACATGATCGATGATCGTCAAAATAATGTTTCAATCTCGAAGCGTATAATCGAGGCGTACATTTATTTATGAACTCGATGACAGAATATAAAATTATGTGATCATCACCACTGAAATTACGATAACTGTAAAACTGACAAGTAAACAGGTCCAAAATCGAAAGAATCATCAAATTTGTACACGAATAATTACGTTATTCTCCTGCAACGAATAAATTATTATCCTGCAACGAATAGGAGTGGATTTGATTTTCTACCAACCACTGGCAGGTAACACGATGAGGTAAAGGTTGGCAGATGGTATGTTAACCATGTACACACCTCACACTTTACCCTTCCGGTTGGTGTTGGGGTTATTCAGTGGCGAAAGAGTTCATACAAATTTGTATAGAAAAACCACTTACAATTTAATTATACTACTGAAAATGTACCTGCCGACGGGTGTAGTATTGGTAGGTTATCAATTATACAATAACCCCATTTCAAATGCGAAGAGGAACACCAAAATGTACAACTTCTATCAACATCTTAGCAGTTTTCCCAACAATAGTTAACTTTCTATAGTTTCGTTAACGTTTCTAAAGAAGCTTTATAGCAAACTAGATTATTGAAACACTTTCGATAGTAGTCTCACTTTGAACCATTTTGTCGGTGTTCATAAAGCTCATGTACATGCACTTTGACGACCTTGTAATGGGAGCAAAGACCTACATGGTCAAACTGCTCATTAAAAGAAATCAAAACAAATTTTCTGTTTACGTGAATCATACGTTTTCTTTCCAAGCGGGGGAAACAAATCGGTCAAAGGTAATAATTTAAATCAATCATCAACACTTAAATACAATCGTAAAATATTTTAACAATGATCATAGTGCCTATTGTTCGAACATTTTGCCATAATCGTCAAAAGCATGAATGGTATAAACTTACCCTACACACACAGACTCCAGTCGTGAACAAACTCAGACAACTTGTAATAACCACGGCAGTGATACCTTCCGTGAGTGAGTTATCATCATCAAACAATAGCAATGCTTGATTGAAGACAAAGACTTCAACAGTTCTTTGGAGGACACTTATGACACGTTTTGAACAATCTACGTTCTTCCTTCCTTCCGACGTCAGTTGCATTACATTCAACTGAAAACCACTGCAAACGTGTATAGCAATGCTGCCCAGCAGTCAGACTGGTGCCGTCGCTTCTGCACGTGCACTGCGGGCGTCAGACTCGGCCTCCTCGCATTTATTTTCAATCAACACTTGAAACCCCTTACGTTACACATCAGATCGGGGGGGGGGGGGTGGATCCAACGGCATGATAAGTAAAGTTTCCTGAGTAATAAGATAATGCCTCACGTACAATAGAACGTAGCGCAGATTGAAGTGTGAATCCATTAGTCCCGGCCAGTTTCTTCCTGAAAAGTATGTTGTTACGGGTTGGGTATAGTGTGAACATTGCAGTGAGGCATGAAATCCTTAAATGAATCTGTTTTGTAAACGTTTGAGTTCTTTTCAGTGCTCAATCACGATTTCGTGTTGAATAGGTGGTTTAAAAGGTATGCCTTTGGTACTGAAGGCATCATTATACATATTAAATGACACGCTTGGTTGTCTGGCAGCTACCACTTGAATCTAAACCCATTAACACTTTCATGCTGATATCGAGATTCATTCTATGTTACCTACCAAATATATTCAAAATGCATCAATAATATGAAGTTAAACAATATTGAGGAGATATATTTATTTTTCCTGTCAGAGCAGAACGTTTGGTACTTGAGGTTGTTAGACATCATTAAACCCAACCCAGTCTGAATGGATAGCTGCCATGTGGTACGCATAGCTCTTGGTATTACGCTATATATACTTTCGAAATATTTCCGATTACTATGAAATGTCTTAGACCTGAAATTGCTTTGAACTTTAAGCTCGGGTTGCATGATAATAATAATACTAATAATAAAGAGAGATTTATAAGTTGCAAACAGTTGCAGATCGGTTCTGCCCTCAAGGCGCTGAATAGGCCTACAAGCAAAATGGATTAAACAAAATAAATTAAAAACAAGTACGATAATTAAACAATTTTACAAAAAATTACGTCTGGACCAGCCAAATACACAGTAAGCTAAAAAAGATGAACTAGTTAAACATAGTTGTAGAAAATTACTAATATATACAAACCTTTCAATAAGTCCCAATGATACAAACATACTGTTTGAAAAGATGAGTCTATAAAAAGGCGAGACTTAAACAACTTGATGGTCGACGACTCCCTGATGATCGGTGGCAGGCTGTTCCAAAGTGGAGGAGCTAAAACGCCGAATGTTCTACCACCATACGAACAAGTCCGTGGAGGAGGGGAGGGTTGCAAGGTGTATCGTCCTAGATATGTAGGCCCCTATCTCTCATTTACGTCCAGGTAAATTATGATATTCTGAATTGGTAATTAGTTTTCAAATCGGAAGTGTTACATAGGCCTATAGCATTTTTTTCATTATTCAACTTCATTCTCCAGAAACCCACTTGCGATTAACATGTCTATGAAGCCAGATTTTTAAACAATTGAAAAACAAGTTTTCAAACTGATACCAATTTGATTTTCCCGCTGTAAATTCGTAAATTTTGTTTTCTTAGTCCGAAATCTGAGACCTAGAGATAAAATGAGACAATGAACACCACAAATACTGTAAACCGTATGCAGTCTGTAAGCTCATTATTTACTGTTTGTCTCTGCCTTTGGAGTTTTATCCCTACTGCCATGGTTGAACAAAGAGCCCGAGGATTTCAGCTTCTTTTTGCTAGAGGTCACAATCTCTACAAACTGCCAACAGCTTATCGCCCGATAATGAGAACGAAGGAACACGGTAGGTCAAAATTCTAGAGAGAATTACACTAGAAAATGACCATCCCAGTCTAATACTTGGTGGACTCACGCCTGACCAATCTATAACATGCCTTTGGACAAAGAAACTGTAGTAAAAAAGAAAGCTCACGTACTACTCCTTACAACTGATTGGAAAGTAGATGAAAATTGAAACCAGAAACCTCCGGAAATTAAAGTGATGGACGAGAGTCGCCTATTTTTTCTTGGGAAAACGGGAAAGAGATTTGGTGATGCAACAAAGACAAAGAGAATGTTCCCATCACTCATGTTTTGAGTTATGCATTTTAAATTGAATGTTCACATGGTTAAGTTGTTTAACAGAAAATGTGTTCATTACAAAATAACAGTTATAGCAACAGTTTCATTTGAGCCGCAGTGACCCGGATCATGCAGACTGTTTGAAATTGTTTATTTTATTTGTTGGGGGATGTCTGAAGAATGATACAATTACCATGCGTATCTCTCTGCCCTTTTTCCTGAAGGTTGTATCTATTAACAACATGAACGCCAGCACATTAATCCCGTAATTGCGATTGAGCCATCCCTAAGCTTCAACGTCTTCGTTTTTAACCATAATTATGAAAATCCTACTGTCGGCCAAGGCGTACTGTTAACCCAATTCATTCTGTATTTATAGACTGTTTAGATACGACACCATCTTTGGACAGCAGTCTAGGGAAAATAGTGTTTCAAGGCTGACCAATCACAAGATCCACGTTAGTAAACGTTTAACACATTTCCGAACAATATGGACAGACCTTTTATCAAATTAAATACCAAAACGAATCTCGACCTTAACATAAACCACAAGACAGATTGGAGAAGCAAATTAAGAAGGAAAAAAAAGGAGTAATAGAGAAAGATAGAGAGAGATAGAGATTCTGACTTGAGGCAGCTTTGTCGGACATGAACAGTCAATCTGACTACTCTTGAAGTGGCAGTTCCGATAGATGAAGGGCTCTTAAGAAGATTTCCGTGGGGTGTTGGAAAATGCCAGCGAGTTCCTCGCCAGTAAATTGGTGCTATCCATCTCAGTATTGTACTTAATTTGAATTTGAATTCAATACCACTCTAAAGCTGGGAGATACTTGGTTCTAGTCTGTAATTAAATACAGGTTCTTCATGGATGCTAACCAATGGTTGGAACCAGAATTAGTAGATGTCGATCGTCCTAGCTCTCTATTTTTAAATAATTGTTTTTATCCACTCCTCCTTAGCAACGACATTAATAGACTATATGTCAAAGTTAATGTCAAATATCTTAACAATTGTTTACTTTTTTGTACCTCTTTGTCGTTTTTCCCAATAACCGGTAACAGGTTCATTTAAAAAAAAAAAAAACTTCTTTTTTTGTTATTTTTCAAATTTACAGCTTAAAATTGTCATTGTAGTCCAAAAATTGCTATCGAAACAAGATTTTAAAGCAACAAATTGTAATTTTACCATTTTCTCCTCCAAATTGTGAAAAACATGCTCCAAATTTTACGAATCAATCTAATTTTTTCTAGGCTAACAATAAAAAATTGATAAATTCCAGTTAATTGTTAGCAACATACGGCACATTTTGTCATGTTTGAGGTTCAAGAGATAAACAAATCTATCCCCTCATCTTTTTCGCTTGGTTTGAGCAGCAAAGGATAAACAAAAAATTATCCCATCCACTTTTCGGCTAGGTTTGAGGAACAAGGGATACAATAGTGTTTAAAAGTGCACCCGATTATTACTTTGTTCCTCCAGCAATTCTATGACGAAAAACAGCATGATTTTAACATTTTGAAAACAACTGCAAGAAAAGTTGCTATAGGCCTACCAACAAAAGTGAAAAATGAAATTGTAGTTAAATATGTACACTGTTAAAAATGTCCGTAAATTTACGGACTCCGTAAAGTGAAATATTCCGTATTTTCGCCGTAATTTTACGGACTTTCCGTAAATGTAAATACTAATTATGCTAATAAGCGTAAATACAATCAACCACATTTGCCCAAACACCTACACATAATATAGTACATGTAAGTACATATTGTTATTTCACCCACAACCGTGTACACATGTACAAACTCATGTTAAGGGTTTTTTATTTTACGGAATTAAAAAACTTTTCCGGTAATAGAGCTGCCAGAACAAAAATATAGTTCCGTATTCCTGCATAATTAATATTTACATTTACGGAAAGTCCGTAAAATTACGGCGAAAATACGGAATATTTCACTTTATGGAGTCCGTAAATTTACGGACATTTTTAACAGTGTAGTTTTGTATGATTCAGAATGTAGGGGAGGTTGACGGAACATTTTGGATGATTAGGTATATATCCATGACATGTTGTATCGATTAATAGAGGGTGACCCTGGCTGTGAAGGGACAACCATCGGCCTTAAAGGTGTCGTTTAGGGACGAGCTACCGATATTGGAAAACAAATCAACACAAATGAATGTCTGTGTCTCTTTTTAGGTAAGATCACATTGTTTTACCATTAAATCTGTGGTCAGGCATGTGTTTGCATAATATGTTACAATACAGTAATTGTAACCGAGTAGTGATTTTACTACATTGAAAATTTAAGTAACTGTCATAAGGTCGGTAAAACAGTTTTACGGTGATTTCTGGAGTCTCGTTATCTCTAGCAACCTTTAACCATCCCTGAAATTCGTAAAAGCAAAACAATCACAGAAGCATGACTATTTGCATTTAAAGGTATCGTACACGTTTGGTAATGACTCCAAACAAATATTAGCTTAAAAACTTGGTAACGACCAACGGAGAGCTGTTGACAGTATAAAACATTGTAGGAAACGATTCCCTCTGAAGTAACGTAGTTTTTGAAAAAGAGGTAATTTTTCACTAAAATAATAAAAGACTTCTAGCTAGAAGTCTTTTATTCCTAAGTGAAAGCACACAAATTTGTACAACAAGGGTGTTTTTTCTTTCGTCATTTTCTTGCAACTTCGATGACCAATTGAGCCCAAATTTTCACAGGCTTGTTATTTTATGCATATGTTGGGATACACGAAGTGGGAACACTGGTCTTTGACAATTACCAGACGTGTACGATGCCTTTAAGATTTAGCCCTTTATAGCTTGTTTTCACGCATCATTCAAAGTGCAGTTTACTGCAGACCAAGGGTTGACGTCAAAAGCTCAAAGGAAAGCCGCTACACGGTTATCTCGCTTTGAAATTGATACTTAGTAATGAATTATTATATCGTGCCATACAAGGCTAAACAGAGCAAACAAATGCACATGATTTGATAGATCACTTATCCAGTTTCACCACAGTACATGAGAGCATTGACCACTTTTTAATTGGAAGAAGAAACCATCATTCACAAGGCTTCATTGCCAGTAACCCTTATTCCCCTTTTAGTACAGCTGACACCGTGGAGACATTAAAGGTAAATGTACATTACGGTGTTGAATAATGAGGTAATTGCGGGGATTATTTGCTCTAGCTGACATAATTCGTCTTGCCTGTCTGGGAGGATCGAAGGAGAGAAGGACACAAACATATAATTGCGACTTATATATTTGGAGACAAACATTTGAAAACATCACTGGAGGATGCAAATTTAGATTAAGCACTTTATATTTTCTATAGCATTGCAATAACAATTGTGCAAATAATTATGTGCAAAAAACCCAGAATAAATGCTGTTATGTAGAAAGTACAGAGTGTTTATATGAGGCTTTTATAGACACACATGTTATATTCGTCCCGTATAAGAAGAATACCCCAGGTTTCCAATATAGAGAATGTTCCCAAAAGGCGCCTACTGTTCTCCATTTTTTGTTGCTTGGAGAAGGCAGCCACCCGCTGTGCCCCTGCCCGTACAAACCACTGCCCGGATAATGTTTCCTCCAAAATATTAATCCGAAACACAAAACCAAGGTCTGATAATGCGCCAACAGTCCAGCGAGTTTCCTGATTAATTGTGTTTCGTTCTCTTGGATTGGCGCCCTAGATCCTTTTGTTAACCTCCTTCCCCTTTTCTATTCTGCATAGTTTATCCCCGAGCTATCTCATTGTGCCTACTATCTCACGTGGTATTTTCTTATCCATTCTTTTAAACTGTTTGAACAGTGGTATGTATCTTGTTTCGTAGTTCTCAGCAAGGGTGAAGCAAATACAAAGATGTTGAAGACAGACCTGTCAGTATACAAAACAACATTATTTACTGTGTGTCTGCCTTGGGGGTTGAACAAAGAGCCCGAGGATTTCAGCTTCTTTTGGCTGCAAAAAAGATTTTTCCTTCAATTATTTCTGTATTTATTTACAAAGCCTTTTTACGACGCCCAAGTAAAAAAACAAAAACAAAGATGAATACAAAGTAGTGGCACATCAACAAAATTTACAAGTAATATTTACTTTTTACTTGACACACTTTTGAAAAACGTTTATGTTATACACTTGCGAGGATTGTACAACGGGTTTTTATAAACAAATATGCAATTTAGTTATTTTCGCAATTAATTACGTTCGCAAAGCTTTGACGCGCAGGAACAACCTATAATGTTTATTTCCCAAATAAATTAGTTGATTAACAGTCTAAATAACCTACACCCTAGAACTCATTTAGCCTCTTCATTGTCGCTAAAAGTAAAAACCCTATTTTATTATTGTTGTTTGTTTGTAGTAATAAAAACGGTTGTTTGAAAGGAAATCGATTGACCCCAAAATATGAATAATACCATCAGTGAAGAAATTGTGAAAACAAAGGGCAGATGGGGGGGGGGGTGGTGAGGCATGAAGACCAGACCTTATTCGCTAAGGAAAACAACATCTTTTCCAGAACCCTGCAAAACAAATTTGCTCTTGAAAATACTCTAACCGGCGATTTCAAGAGCAGATCAAAATGTACGGAAACCAACGGTATCCTGAAATTATATGGACTTGTAAAGAAGTAATGGAAACGGGTATTCAACCGAAGAAACCTGAGGTAAAAAAGAAGAAAGGCATTTCACTAAATGACATTTCTATCCCACGGATCATTATTAACTGTATTTGCGACCTTGGTCTAAATCTTGCAGGTGTATTCTGAATGGTAGGAGCTCGGGACATCATTATGAGAGGATGGCATTGTCATTTAGGAAACTATGTTCATTTTAGATCCAAGGTCTACGCTAAGAAACGATATTTTGCTGCGAATTGCTTTTTTTGTAAGTAAAGGGGATCCCTTACTAGATTTATTCTACTCAACATTTGAGAAAAAAATCCTTAACATCTATCAGCAGTTGTAACAAATTATTTTGTTGAGAAGAATAAATAAACACGGAATACAATGAATACAAGAAATATTCGACAACAACAAAAACGACGACGACGACGACGACGACGACGACGACAACAACAACAACAACAACAACAACAACAACAACAGCAGCAACAACACCAACAGCAGCAGCAGCAACACCAACACCAACAACAACAACAACAACAACAACAACAACAACAACAACAACAACAACAACAACAACAACAACAACAACAACAACAACAACAACAGCAGCAGCTGC